>VXBI01004342.1:86605-104116 GCA_013397375.1 Toxostoma redivivum | reverse complement strand
TCCGCGGCGCTGCGCGGCGGTGGGGCAGCTCCCGCCCCGGCGCTGGGGACCGGGCGGCGAGCCTGAGCGACCTCCTGCAGAGCTCGGTGGAGGCCGAGGAGCCGGGCGCGGCGGTGGCGAGGCGGGAGCGGCGGTGCCCCCGGGAGGGCACGGTGCTGCTCTTCCCCGGGCAGGGCAGCCAGTTCGTGGGCATGTGCCGCGGGCTGCAGCAGTACCCCGGCGTGCGGGACATGTACCGCCTGGCCGAGAAGGTGCTGGGCTACGACCTGCTCTCCCTCTGCCTGGAGGGGCCGCGGGACGCGCTGGACCGCACCCAGCACTGCCAGCCCGCCGTGTTCGTCGCCTCCCTGGCCGCCGTGGAGAAGCTCAACCACCTGCAGCCTGAAGTGAGTGGGCGCGGGGGCCGGGCCGGGGTCGGGGCGGCGGCGCCTCGGGCCTGCCCGCGCTGCGGCTGAGGCGCCGCTCGGCTCTGTGTCCCCGCAGGTCGTGGAGCGCTGCGTGGCGGCCGCCGGCTACAGCGTGGGGGAATTCGCGGCGCTGGTCTTCGCTGGAGCCCTGGACTTCGCCGAAGGTGCCTGGGGGACGTGCGGAACTCCCTGCTAGGATCTCCCAGTGCTGTTTCCAAAGTGTTGCCTGTTCTCACTGTGTCCCTCCCGCTTTTTATTTTTAGAGGACGAATTTTACTTTCTACTCCCACTATTCGCGTTAACGAGTGTAATCCGGCATTAAAAGCATTGGCGTTTCACGGAGAGTGAACAACTGCCCTTTCTTGCGCGCAGGTGCCCGCGCTCACATTTACGCCGCATCTCTGTTTCTCTCCGTAGCGCTGTACGCGGTGAAAGTGCGCGCCGAAGCCATGCAAAAGGCGTCGGAAGCTGTCCCCAGTGGAATGCTCTCGGTTGTCGGCCGGCGAGAGGCAAATTACAAATTTGCCTGCCTGGAAGCCCGTAAACACTGTGAATCGCTGGGTATAGAGAACCCCGTGTGCACAGTTTCAAACTATTTGTTTCCAGACAGCAGAGTCATTGCAGGACACTTACAGGTATTGCTTCAGAGTAACTATTCCTTCAGTTGAACTGAGCATTTCACTTTTTAAAGACTTTTACTTTGCACTTCTGTGTGGTTGTTATGTACGGCCTTAGTTTGTCCAAACAAAAGTATTTGATCTAAGGGGTTTTTCTTCCGGCATGTGTTCAGTTGCTGGGTAGGGGAAGGAATCCCTTTATCACACTAAGTCTGATGAGGTGATTCTTGTGGGGTGACTGAGAAAACCTTTGCTGTGCAAGACTCACTTCTCTCTCTCTTTTATAGGCTTTGGAGTTTTTGCAGGAGAATGCCCGAAAATATTATTTTAAACGTACAAAAATGCTTCCAGTCAGTGGGGCTTTTCATACCAGCCTTATGGAACCAGCAGTAGAGCCACTGGCTGAAGTCCTAAAATCGATTGAAATTCAGAAACCACTGTTCTGTGTGTATTCCAATGTTGATGGCAAAAAGTACATGCACTCAAAGCATATTCAGAAGCTGTTAGTGAAGCAGGTGGTATCACCTGTTCTGTGGGAGCAGACCATGCACTCAGTGTACGAAAGAAAGCAAGGAACAGAATTTCCTTACACATATGAAGTGGGGCCCGGGAATCAACTAGGAGCCATTCTCAAACAATGTAATTTAAAGGCCTGGAAACAATATAAACACGTAGATGCTCTGGAAGATGAGGAAGCAGCAGAGACTTAAATAATCTTTTGAGAAAAATCCACACAACTCGTTTTTTTCTGATTTGAAACTTGGTGCTCCCAAAACAGGAAGTCTTAAACATTCATGGCTTCTCATGATGTAAAGAGCACTATGTGTGTGATTGCTATGAACATTTTTTTTTAAGTTCCTCAGGTGTGGAAAGGGGAGAGCAAAGTTTGGCTCTTCCATCTGTGTTGGGACTGCAAAGCTGTCAACAAACAGGCCAAGTAGCATTGTTTGGCCTCAATCCTGCAAGCAAGTATTCCTCTTGAGGTTCTTTTTGTTTGGTTTTTTGTTTGGTTGTTTTCTGGGGGAATTTTTGGGTGTGGATTCAGGTTCCAGTTGGTAGCCTTGGCTGTCTGGTGCAGGGATCTTCTGCAGGAATGCAGGGGTTGTTGGCTCCAAGTTGTGTAGGGCTGTGCTCTGGGCTGGAGAGTGCATTTAGAGGAGTCATTTGTTGGGACAGCTTTCAGCATGTTGATGTTCCTGTTTTCTTACTCAACTGACTTGTGGGGTGTTCGTCTATGTAAAGTTCTCTTACTTTGTGTCCGCATTTCAGGTGGCTACATCCAGGTAGCATCTGAGTGAGGCAGATGATGTTACAAGAAAAATTATTTTCTTAAGGTTAAACTATAAATAAACTATGAAGCTTTTCTTGCTATTTTTAATGCTTTGAGGTGCATCATTATTGGCTCTGTCCACATGTGGATGGAAGTAACTTTCCCTCCACTTGTCCAATGCCACATTGGTCGTGCTAAGTTACACAAGAAATGTTCACTGGGGAAGAAAGTTTAATAAAAATATTATGTACATTTCCTGACAGCAGGAAATGATGAGCTGGAGAGCAGCTGGTTGTCCCAAACCCTTCTGTAAAGAGATTCCCATTTCCCAGTTTGTATTTTTTATTTTGGTATTTTGGTGCGGCATTTAGCAGATATATAGAAAAAAATTAGGATATATTACTTAAATCAAATGACTGACAGCATCTTCAATAATGTATTATGGAAATACAGAACTTCCAATTACAGTACCAATCATTCTGCAATTTCACATTTATGACAGGGAGAGTGAATTAAAAACACTGTCCCTTATTATCATTGCTAAGTGGGCTGTATTATTAAACAGTTCTTTTGTGGACTGCAGCTGGCAGCTGTGCCTGCCCTTACAGTACAAATTCCACTTTTAGCATGTGTAAACATTAACAATTAGTAAAATACTGAAGAGTTTTTCAGCTTCACCATTTGACTGCTAGAGGCTGATGATTAAGGGTTGGAATAACTGTAAAGAAAATTATTTCAGTGAAGGTTCCTATGTTACAGGTAAGGTGTTAATTATTCACAAATGCATACCAAAGTCTTCAGTTAGAATTATTGGTTAGAGTATTGCAACTAAATCCCATTCATATGATTAAACATTGGATTGTCCTGTGTTAGAAGTTTCTGACCACACCTTGTAAGACCAAATGCAACTTTTATAACTTTGAAACCAGCTTTTATGATCGTTGAAACTGAGCATGGTATGTTGGTGGCACCAATTTTAGTGCTTTAAAATTTCTGGACTTTATTTTTAATTATTTAACCTTTCTGAGGAAATGTTGGAGACCTGTTTTCTATTTGTAGCGTTCTTGCCATAATTTTTTTCCTTCTTTCCCCCCCTCCTCATTTCACTTTGTTGTACACTTTGCTCGGAATTAAAGCTCTTTGGGAAATCCATGCTAGAAATCTCTTGTTTGCAAACCACTGGATAACCTTTGCACTCTTGTCAGCTGCAGAATGCCGAAGGGAAATCTGTATCCTAAGAGCATTGCAATCTTGTGGGTCGTTTAATTAGTGGAAAGAAGGACCCATCACCACTGTTGGGTGTTTGCTTTTCTTCTGTGCAGTGGTTGAGCCAAGGCTGCTCCTCAGTCAACTTTGTGTCTCCAAAACCAGAAGCCAGAGGGAATCATGCTCTTGTGCTGATGTTGCAATTTCTAGGAGCAGGAAAAGTGTGATGGAGGTCTTTGTACTTCTGTATGGAGAGCGTTCAGGGCTTGGTTTTACATGGTGCCTATCAGCACAGCCTCACCTTGTGTGTGCTGCAACACTGGCTGTGGCTGGGCAGAGTGCCCAAGTAGTACAAATCCTGGATCTCAGAGCATTTCTTTAATGTGTTTGCTCATCTATCCCCTCTGCTTCTGGAAACTGAATGTTTGAGAGGTGAGAAAGCAGCATGGCTCCTTCACCTATGAACAAGCAGAAACAGGATGTGGAAGAAAATCAAGTGCCGTAAATGCTGTCACACACGTATGAGGAAGTGTGCAGTGAAAAAAAACAGAATTAACGTTGGGTCTCCTGAGCCACTGTGGAGCTGTGACTAGAGGATTAACTGTGTTCCACAGGTGAAAGAGGAGCCTGGCACTGACTGCTCCCTAGCACTCCAGCTGATTGTAGTGGCTTTGGGTGCTGTTTGCTTTGTGTTTGTTTCTTTGCTGGGATTGAATTTTGTATTCCTTGAGACTGTGTTTTGCTCCATACATGCTGGGTGATGAAATTCCCCTCTCTTGTGATTCAAAGCCTTACATTATGGATTACAAGAGTGGGAAAAAGCAGTCACTCCATACAGCTCTTGGATGAAATAGGCAGTGAAGAGTCTTCTGTTCATCATTGCTCCCCTGTGCATAAAGGTTATTTATCTAGAAATAATTATTTGGTAGTATTAAATTGATTCAGCTGGGAAGAGTCAATTTTTTCATAGCTGGTACTTTTATTACATATTAATAGTTTGTTTATTAGACCCCTTAGATGTTTAATTTTACCCTTTACTAAATAATAACTATGTATTTTTCTATCACACTATTATGGAGCTAAACAGAGCAGTAAATTCACTGATAAAACTTTGGTCTGTTTTTTTTGGCTATGTGGGCCAATTTCTGGCCTGTGTGTGACTGCAGTTCCAGGTGTGCTAACTGTGCTTTTCTAGAAAAAACTTGCCTACCTGTTGCTGAAGGGCACATCAGCTTGAGAGCATTTTGAAAAAATGTGACACTGGAATATATGCTGCTGCTTGAATTTCTGGGGTATGTTGGAGCCATCACCCTTTACATTCCTTCTTTGCCTGCTTTCCTTTTGCTCAGCATTTCAAAATCCTTTGCATGAAACAGTCAAATGAAGTAGTCTAGTGGAGCTTCATTTTTTTTTCCCAAAACATTTTTTGAGAAGGGCAGTTAGAATTATAATGGGATTTAGGCAGCATTCAATTAAAAGAGGAAGCATGTTCCTCAACATGCTTAAATTTGGCTTGATTTGGCATTTGTCTTCACTAAAGAGGCAAGAGACAAGACTTTACTTGTTTGATCTAAAGCAGAGATTGGAACTTGAAACTCCAACTTCTCTGATGAGTGCTTAGATCACAATCCATTGAATATTGTAGTTTCCTGTTTTAAAAATACGCTAAGGGTAGGAGTTGCTTGTCTGGGCAAGAAGCAGGCATCCCCTGTGCTGAGGGGAATACCCAAACCACAGAGATACACTTTTGTTTTCTCTCACTGAGAGAGTCTAATGCTGGACACTGAAAACCAGCTTCAACAGCAAAGAGAAGATGAAGATATACAGAGAGAATAACCAGGCACAAATGGGAGATGTTGAGAGAGGAAAAACTCAGCCGTGCCCTAATGGCCACCCATGGAGTCCAGGAGGGTGACACTTCGACCATCTCCACTCTCTAAGCTGTGCTCATGTTCCCCTCAAGCTTCTATTCCCCCCAAGCACATGCCTTGCAAAAAGACATACATTCTCTGAGAAAATCCCTTCTCAGAATCCGTCCAATTCTTTGTTCTGGGCAGTTCCTACTTTTACTTTGAAAAGAGGCAGAACATACTGCCATTAATGTGTGATAGCAGAGTCATGGAAAATAAAGCAGACAACACTGCAAAAGTTTTGAAGCAACAATTTAATTTTAAAAAAGTATCATGGTTTTAATCTTTGCTATTGCTTTTACAGTGTTAAAATTTAAAGGATGGCCAGCATGCCTTCAGTTTTCCTCACATCCAGAATCTCTAACAAACTCATTTATAGGAAATAGACACTTTATATTGCATTAAAATAAACACAAAAAAGACAGACTTTCTAATCGCCTGGAGTCACATTTCAAAACTAGCAAGTCAGGCAGTTATCCAGCAACAACCTCCTTATTTTACAAGTTTTTTCTTTAAAAAAGATATGATACAGCAGTGACCCAGCACTAGCCTAGGTTTTAAATATTAAAGAGATTTTTATCAGTGTAAATTTGAAAAACAAACCAGCTGCCACCACTGGGGTGTCAGCAGTGTCGGTCAGTGTCCAGCAATGACCTCCTGTTGTAATTCTACAGTCCATAATTCATGGCCCACCAAAAGGCAGCAACAAGCAAGGCTGCAGGCACCAGCTTCTGGCAGAGACACCTGACAGGAAGCCTGCAAGTCTGTGGGAAGAAAGGGGAAGGTAATTAGAAATAACAAGCAGCAAAAAGAAGATGCAAGGAAACTAAAAGAGTGCCCATGTGGGAGGTCAGTATGGGCCCAGGAGCATGGTCCAGTTCTGCAGAAATGCAGAGGAGGGTGAATTTTACTGGGGGCTCCAGCCACTAAAGAATCCTCTCTTCTCTGGGTAAGTACTACTGGCAGCAGCTCTGCTCATCTCCCCAGGGAGACCCTTCCAAAATTTGATAGTGGCAGGTGCCTCCCCTCTGAATGGAACCCCGTGAGTTGTGTGGGATTTGGGCAGCATCCTCTGTCTTTACATGAGTAATTTCAGTCTACAGAGAAAAAAACAGAGCACTGAGGGGGCACCAACAAACTAAGGGACAAACCTCAGCCTGAAGCCACATTAAATGCTTCCTCACTGACATTACAAGGGAGTTAGGTGTTCCTGTTCCCTACTTGCCAACAAAAAAGTGGGAGAAAAGGGAGAGAGCATACCCAGCCTCCATAGCCAGTGATCCGCTTTGTCCAGTTACTGCTCACAACATCTCCAAAGCTTCTTGTAACACTTTTAATAACATTCCATGTCTGGAAAACACTGATAGCAACCCTGATGATTTTAACAAAACAAAGAAAGCATGAGGATAGAAAATTTGTTCTAAAAAGTGGCAAGTAAAATAGCAACACTTAGGAAACAAAAACCAACTAAAACAAAACAAAACCTTAACAAAAATCTTTAGTATATTCCTTCCTAAAAGTATATGTGTACATGTATACTTCTCTAAATATTTAGGAAGAAGACCCTTGAAATCTAAAGATAATTTAGTTTCAGAATTAAGTGATCCAGTGACAGTCTTTGTGGTTGTTTCAAATTTAGAAGATCATAACCCAGTGAGAGATGTTTATGTCTGATGAATCAGACATATCAGACCTATCAGAACAGCAATACAAGACTGACACAGCAATGCCACAGGCTCTCTCTGGAGTGTGAATCCAGCTTTGCTGAGGTAGAAGGTGTATATATGTTATTTACAGATATATTTAGACATTATGGTACACAGCTGTAATTGAACTGCATTCTGGTAGGTCTGCAATGAGTGACCATTCTCTCCCAGAAGCAAGGAGAAAAAAAGGTAGAGTACCTGGAGTTTCAGACACAGCTGAGTATCTTATGTTAGGACACTGCTGCATGTCAGTTAATGACTGTGCAGGACAACCCTTCAGCTCACAGCAGATAAAAGGCAGTTCTCAAACTAGTCCAGCCATGTTTTCTTGTATGTGCATGGGTAAATTATTGCACATGCAGTAACATGTTAATCCCACACTGGGCTGCAGGTCTCATCACTCAGTTGTGCTTAAAATTGTGTCTAAAGTTACTGTGCCTCTGAGGAATTTGAAACAGCAAGACACTATTTAAATCTTTTGACTTTAAATGGCTGTAGTCTGTAGAAACAACTTACACTTTATATTATTACAAAGCTTTTCCTTGTAAAACAAGCTGCCTTGTTTTCCTATGTTCTGTATGAGGCAGCAGCAGTAGCAATAATTTTTTTTTTATTTTGTATACAGAAGCATTCTTGTTTGTCTAACATGATTTTTAAAAGGATCTGCCAATAAGGCAACTTACACTCGTGCCAGGTGAAGCAGTGTTTCTTCTAATGTCCTGTGGTACCTCCTGTTAAATTCATCCCCGATCAGGGCCAGCTGATGGCCAACCTGAGTAGCTGAGCTGCAAGGCAGGCAGGATGTGCACGTTAGAGGAGAACCCTGCAACAGCAATTCTTTAAAAGCACTCTGCAAATGTCAGGTACTGTTGTTCCCCCAACAGTTGGACTAAACTAGGTATGTAAAAGTGAAATGTTACAGGAGGTCTGTTTCCCATTATTTATGGGTTTATTGATTAAGTATTTTATGCCCATACATGAAGTGTTTTGTTATTTTCATAAGAAGTTGCATATCTGGCACTTTTGAAAAAACACATTGATGTTTTGGGTGTTTCATTTCTTTATACAAGACAATGGGATTCTGGCTTGGGGTTTTTGATTTTCCCACTCCCTTCTCTCCCAAGTCAAAATACTGAAACTGCCTTCACTTCAAACCTTTCAAAATATTTCATCTTACAAAAACGTTGGCTTTGTCATCCAACACATTTTACTCCAATGAGTTCCACTGTGCAGTGTGGGTCTCCAGCTACTGGGTGATGCTCAGGTACAAACTGACCAAAACCTTAAGGCTTTTAGGGAGGTCCTGGGATATACAGAAACTGGAACAACATCTGTGGCACATGTTGATGCTAAAAACTGGTAATGCTTTCATGATGAAAATTTCCAATTAGATTTAGCTTCTCTCAGACACACATTTTTGTTCTGGTAGACAAATACTATGAATATACATTTTTATTTTAATTTGCATTTCTACTGAGATGTATTTATGAGATCTGCTCAATAGTAAGTAGGCTTAAGAGCTTAATTCTAGAATCTGCTGGGAAAAAACCCTTGGCTTGGTTTTGTCAGTTCACCAACAAAAAAAGCAAGAAAAACCACAGAAAGAAATTTTCACAGATGGGGGAGAAAGGCAACCCCTGACTCTTGTACTGGAAAAAATGTATGTATGGGATTAAGAAAAACCCAAGGCAGCACTGCTAGTTTGTTGTAAGTGGCGCCTGGAGAATTATGTAAAAATGGCTTCTTCAGCTGCTTGCTGTAACAGGTGGGTCTCTAATAACGAGCCATATCTGTGCCCCTGTGCAAGATAAAAACTTACAGACATTTAATGCAGCATAATCTTGCACAGTCAGTGTTAAGCACTACAGGTTATCTACACTTGCATCTATTCCATTTCCAGTACTATGCACTACGATTACTTGGCTTAGCGGTTTTCTGGAAAGTCTGGCACTTCGTACTTGGGGAGGACAGAAGGAGTATTAATGTAGTGTGATACCTGATATCAAACTCTATTTGCTCTGTGGTGTCTGGAATTGTTTGGAGGTTACTGTAGGTTTCCTCTTCTGGTGTTCCATTGGGGTAGCTGGAGAGGACAAAGTGCCTGGGGGCTCTTGTGATATCAGACATCTTACTCTGCAACAAGTCACGAAAGACAACCTCAGGGCTTCATGTTATGCAAGGTCTTTTCAGTTTAGATGGAAATTGTTTAAAGTGCTCTTTAAGTTACTCTTTTTACTTCTCCAGTCAGAACACGAGTGTTTCTAAGAGAACTATTTTAAAAGTAGTTACAGGAAAGTTTCAGTGACCCAGCAGATGTCCAGCAATCCAAACCTGCAGCATTTAGATGGCTGCTACTTTATATTGGCTCAAAACAACCCAGAAATTGGAAAATCTCGATAAATATAACTAATGTAGACAAGTATAGTTTCTCAGTAGTTTCACTTAATACAAGATGTTTTCCTGTTCCTGTTTGCAACAACCTGCCTGGCATTAAATCACTCTAAACCACGGAGATCCCCAGGCAGCAAATTTTTTTTTAACAGGTTTTCCTAAGTCAAATTCAGGTCCAACTTTACACATCTTCAGCTGGAGGCTACCACCATGGAAATTACAAGCAACTCACCATAGAAATAGAATATAAGAAAGATTTAAACCCATTAGTATCTTTTGACATGGAGGAGCAGACAGTAGGAACCAGTAAAATCAGTGGAGCTGCCTGCTTGTACAATGGGAAAGTTATTCACAACCAATACTACAAAATCAACGGCAATATTTAACAGGTTTCAGCACATGTGGCTTGTGTCTAATATTCCAGGCACTTGTGTAACACAGAGAGCAGCGTTTGGAGAGCAGAGCTGATGTTTTTGTAGTCATTAGGATTGTTTAATTTGGTTTATCAAGGGAAACAACATCAGAGCTGTGGATGGGGATTATTCCAAACTACACATCCTTGGACATTTGCTGCAGTGGAAGGCTCTGCCTGATGCAGAATGTAATTACAACCTTCTGGAGGTGCTCTGGTTTTATCTGGCATTGGTTTTGGCCAGTGTTTTTTACTATTTCTCTGCTTCCTGGCTCCATCATTAAAAAACTGATCCCTTTTGTTGCTGCAGTGATCCTGGAGAGCAACAAAGGGGAGCTCTGCTGGCTGGATTTCTTTCTCATTTAAAACACACTCTCAGCAGGTCAAATTAATAAAACTCAAAATATTCTCAGAAATTAAACTAAACCAAGCAAAATGTAATGTCATAATGCTGCTTGGTATGAATTTGGTTTGCTACATTGCTGCAGTCTTGCAAAAACTTTAAATTTTACACTTGGGATGACATTGAGGCCTTTGTGATCTTTCAATATTTAGGTGAAGTTTACATTTTCCGCAAAGTGAAATTATTCATAACTAATGTGTATACATTGCTGCATAAGCAAACTCACACAAATATGATGCTAAATAAATGAAAATATACTTGGTTTACAGAAGTATAGGATCCTCTTAGTGCTGTTTAATGTGGCTGGAAAAAAGCCTGTTACAGACTAGTGTCAGCTGGCAGATATTATGTGTTTTATACAGTTTGTAGTTTCATCTTCTGGATTTTTTCTTCTATTTTTAGCATTTTTGCTTTACTTACAAAGATGTTTAGAATCTAGGATTTTAAATATATCCAGAGTCCTGAAAAGCTGTGTAGTTTAGCAGTGATAAAGACAAGCTGGGATCAGGTCTTCTGAGTTTTATTGTACCAGCTTTGAGGGGAGGTGTGTGACTCAACCCTTTTTCTAAGGGGAAATATCACAGCCTTCCTTCCAAGGGAGCACCCTGAATGTATGTTACAGGTGAGCCAAAAGGCTCTTTTAATTCAGATTTTTTTTTAAAAAGAGACAGTAGTTTTAGGTGCCTTATTTGCTTCGAAAGATGCCCTGTCCCATTTTAAATGTTTCCTTGATGTGTGTCTCCCTCTTCCATCCAAAAAAAATTCAGGAAAAAAAGGGTAATGTCCATAGAGGAACTTTGTGCATTCCAGCACCATACCTGATTTCCAGATACCTAGTCACACCAAGGACTTTGTAGCTCTGAATCAGGTGCCAAGGCTTCATACACACAGCAAACTGAAGCTGTATCACATTAAATTAATCCATATTCACTGGAGCAGATACTTGAACAGATCTTCCATTTCCCAGGGCAACATCTAGACCAGTGGGTTACTGGGTGTAGTGGTGGCCAAGGGCTGATCAAGTTCCCACAAGTGCATCCCTGTCCCTTTTTGGTGCAAGGTCCAATGTGACACTACTGCAGTATGGACTGGGTGACCCAGGACAACTTCTGGTTTGAGAACTCCACCAGAGCTTGGGCAGGAGCTCCAAGGCATCCTGTAGATCCATGAATGGGAAACTGGGAATGGCAGAGCAGGGTTTGGAAGATCCCAGGGATGCTGAAGTACTCCCTTGGACATTTAAAATGTCAGTCCTCTGGATGCAGTTAATCTCAGTAGGCTGCATAGAGAAACAGTCAAAGCACGCAGTTCTAGACTTTTGGAGGTTTAACAACCCAACTGTTTGGCTCACACTTACAAAGTAAACATCTAGGGATCTAGTGGTGTACTCCAGTAGCCTGTAGGTACCAATGGAAATGTATTAATTGTGTTTCTTCACAGTTCAGTAAGTTGTTAAAAGTTATCTAGTAAAACAAGTACTATAGTTGATAAAATGTAGTAAGACCAAGGATAAAAGGTCAGCTGTCTCTTGCACATGTATTACTATTTTCAGCTTTCACAACGACATAGTGAGGGGGAAAAATACTAAAAAAAGGTATTTTCTTTTTCTCTTTTTTTCTTCTTCTTCATTTCTAGACTTGATGCTAGTTTCACATTCACAGGGCCACACAACGGAAATGTCTATATCTGTGAGATGAAAACTGTGTCCTGAAAAAGACCTATAATAAGTCAACACAGTACAGAACTCAGACATGTAAACAAACCATACAATACCACAACAAAAGCCCAAAGTGCAGCATATGCTATCTCACACCTGTTACCATGATAATACCTTCCTCCCACAGGCTAAAAAAGAGTTGTTGGGTCATGCTCTCCACAGCTCAGCTGCAGCCTCATGTGTTGGCTTTGCCCACCAAGCTGTCTCAATGCAAGACCCATCCAGCAAGGAGGGGTGCTCAAACATATTTTACAGGATGGGCAGTACTGAGGCAAAGGTAGTCTGGGAGGGTCACTGACATGAAGGTGTACAGGACAGGTCTAATTTAGTTTCAGAGCAAAGCTTAGCAATTATATTCTTGAGAATTACTTGTCTTGAGGCCATTTACTGATTTCTGTTATCATTTTAAAAATCTGGATGTATAGGTGTAATATAGAAATGCACACAAAAACTACTTTAATATGGACCTGTTCTGTTCCTCAGGTTTGGATCTGTGCAGAGCTGATCACACTTCACAGCAGGGTGTGTTAATCTTCTACCATCCATCTCACCCTTCCCTTCTTTCTCTCATTTATACAGGAAGAAAAGGCAAACCGATTTTGGTTTACAGCAACCAAAGAGGTTGTACATGTTTGTGAGTAATTGCTTGGATTCAAAGAGTAAGTGACCACCTCACAACATCTCTGAGGAGGCATTGGCATGACCCCATGCCAGCAACAGAGAGCATTTCCAAACAAGCAACCAGATCAAAAAAGCTCAAGCTTCCCTGTAAAGCTTTGACTGAGCATGCTTAAAGCTTAGTTTCAATGGTGAAATGCCTTCAGCAGAATAAATAATGCATTTCAAGTCAAATACATACTTAATGTTCTGATGAAAAGAGGCCTAGATCTAAATTTTAAAAAACAGCTCTCCAAATGCCTAATTATATGATGGAAATTATGGCAATTTATGAACACAAGACTGATTGAATAATGAAGCATCTTCAGTAGAAAGACTATGTTGACAATGTCTTTACTTTTCATAATCAGGTTGGTTTTATTTGTGAGGATGTTTTTTAATCTAGCAAAAGACAACAGAAAATCTTGATGAAAAAGGAATATTGCTAAACCAGGCAAGCCAGCAGACGAGTTGGGGAAGACAAAAGGATCTGAAATTTACTTCTGGTCAGTTCAATTAGATTTGCTGTGTTAACAGATTTTAAGACAGGCACAATGATTCTTTAGTATAATGCACCAAATGCATTAATTATAGTTTATATATATCATCCTTATGTATTTTACAACTTATCAATGCAGTTTATGTGCACTTTATGTCTTACACATACATCTTATATATTTTATGCAGATGTGACAGTAAAGCTATAAATAATAACAATATATAATTTACTATGTTTTAAAACTGATTATGAAAACAGAAAACCACTACTGATCATCTAATTCCAGTGTTCAGTCTCAAAATTCCCAGCACCTGCCTACATAAATATGGATTGACAGACAGGACCCTCATCCTTTACCCCCATGGTATCAAAGACTATCTCAAACTGCTTCAGATTCTACCAGCTGCCCATGCAAAACAAATTTAAATGAAAAACAAATAGAGCCTTGGTTGTTTGCATATATATCTTCAATCCATGGCCACCTCTTTCAAAACATGACATCATCCTCACTGCTGCAAGCACAAATCTCTGTGCTATTTTACAAAGATAAGTCTTTGACATAGTGACTGAAGATTAAGAGCTAGTTAAGGTTTCAGAGAAACAGGAATATTTGGCACGCAGGAATATACACTTTAAAATCTCCAGCATTTTTTTGTTTGGTTTTCTTTAGGCTCTCCTATGACCTCTGTCAGTGAGCAGCAGTTGCCTTCTGGCTCTCTTCCCTTGCAGGTCAGATGCTGTGAGCCATGGGCAGCACACAGCCCATGGGCACCAGGAGATCCCTGCCCCTTCCCTCCCAGGGACACCTGCCTTTGGAACCAGCACAGCTCATGGCAAAATGCTGCTGGGTAACCATCAGCAACCTGAGTTTCTCTTTGAAAGATGAGAGGTAAAGTCACCATTACTCATTTTGTGCAGGTTAGGTAACCCCGGGTGCTAGATGAACCCTTAAAGCAGTATCAGGTCAAGAAGCAAAGATAAATTAATTCTTTGTCTCCTACCATGCTCTCAGCCAGCTTAACATCAATGACCTTGGAGACTGTTTACACAAAACACTTCTTAATATTGCCTCAAACAGCTATTAAGGGACACTTTGTAAATCTAAAAAATACATGCTGTACTTCTTACATTTTACTTCATTTCTGGTTTTATGCTCAGCAAGTTAGTATGATAACATGCCTCCATTGGGAATGTAACAGAGGTTTTTTTACCTCAGAACATAATAGGATTAAGCATTTGATTATATTTAAACACAAAAAAATGTGCTCCTTAAGCAAGTTCTGTAACCTCGGTAGCAAAAGAAATCCATACAGCAGACTTTAAATGGAGGAAATCTTTTACAGCAAAGAGCACATACAGATATTTTGTATTTCAGTTTCTACTGAAAATGTTTAAGGGGCTCTGATTGAGTCAAGACTTGAAGAATCTCGAGTTTTTTATGTATCACCAGCATTTCCATGTTGTCTGTTAGAGCATTCAGAGAGCACCAGGACTTACTTACTGTGACTGTAAAGAACAAGAGATTTCCACCGTAAAAGTAGATGGCACAGTTATTTCTGCATTAAAAAGCCATCATTTGATAAGCCTAAAAAGTATCATTTTCCTTAAAGAGTCTACTGATTCCTTCAGTGCTCACAAACCTACTTCAATGGCTTCTAAACTGAAAAAGAAACAAGGGGCGTCGACTTTTATCAAAACGAACCCATTCAGCTCCATTCAGGTGTCATGGGAAGAACTAAGAATATTGAATTGAAGAGAAGAATATATTGATACCACAGTGAAACCATTTCTATTAAGAAAACCCAAAACCACACACACATTCTGCCAGGCTCTGTTCTGGGGGGGTGGTTTGTGACAGCACCACCTATCTCAGGGATATTGCCTTTGCTTTACTTGTTTATAACAAGGTTTAGATTGAATCAGATTCTGCTCTAACATTTACGTTTCCTTTTCAAAACACCTTCTGCCCTTTGTACTTCTCTGTCTCACCAAAAGGTCAAGATTCTTATATTATAAATAAGAACTTGCTTAAAATTGATTATTGAATTGCATGGCCAAGTTGTTGGAGGTAAGTATGATAATATATATGGTTCAATAATCTATGCATGGAAAAATGTTTCTTTGTTCACGTTTATTCAAAAATTTTGTGTCTTAGATTTTTGTATTTTTGAAAGCTCCTAAAATAAATTATGCAGATTGTAAAAGTTGTTGTTGGTGTTCAAAAAGTTTATGCAAAGCTCACGATTATTAATACAGTTGCATAGTAAAATCTGAATTCTTAATTTTAAGATGTGTTCAGTCAAATTAAAAATTAAAATCTGATGTACTTAAGAGACCTCATTCAACACCCCATCCACTTGGAGGGTAAAGTACCTGCAGTGAACCTGCTGCCATCCTCAGCAGGTAGATTATGGGATTCATCCTTGATATTAAATGTAGAATTCAAGGATGCTGATCACCAAGGTCATAACCTATAAAAACACTGAGGCAGATGCTGAGCTTCAATGGACCAAATAACATTTTTTATTTAAACCTGATAATTCCTAATATTTAAAAGCTGGCACACCTGGGAGAGCTATGGGCTCTGTTTTCCCTCAGCTGGTCCCCTTAGCACTGCGTGGCACAGCAGCCACACTGTCACCTTGCACCCCCAGCCTGTCCCATTTAGGGACACTTTATTGGACTTGTGGTCAGAAAACTCATCATCTTCTATGACCTTTGGTAGCATCTTCTACAGGTGCCTTGGAATCCCAGTTACTGCTGCCACATTGGGAAGGTGAGAGAAACTGTTGATATGCAAGAACAGTGTGAGTCAAAGAACTCTAATTTACCTCAGTATTGATGCTTGTTCTGAACATCAGTATAGAGAATGAAAATGCCACGCTGTTTGCAGTTTTACTTAGATTTCCTGTATTGGGCCAAGCTCACAGTTCCTATTCTACTCCCACCAGTTCTCGCTTTGCCCAGCAGGCCGTAACCCTGCAGAAGCTGAGTGCATTCAATTTTTTTAGTCTGATCTAAATGGTCTTATGATCAATGGCCTAATGATACAGAAATCATTAAAAAGAACTACCACAGACACCTACCAAACAGGAGAAGTAGGCAATTTTGTTAAATTTCTTCTTTCAGAAAGACTGCGTCTCTACAGAGGTAACACTTTTACATCAGAAGATATCAAACACCTTGCATAAACTCTGATTTTCTTCTTCATTATACTCAGTGCTAACTCTCATTCAGCTGACATGCATTAAATGAAAAAAAAAATTAATGTGTACACAATACTTTAATTCAAAATAACTTTGTCCATGTACCTGCAACAGAAAATTACAATGGAGTCTTCTCTGTCTTCCTGTTATACACGTGTCTGTCTTTCTGCTATGGCCTTGAGAAACAATCTCAGGCTAATGCTTTCCACTTAAACACCTCGAAATCTGTTTAATCACAGAACTCACCACGCTGATGAAATCACTCCTTGTGAAATGACTTAAACATTACTGAGTATACGCTGCCGTACAGATTTCTGTATCCATCTCTGCTGTTGCAGATCATTCCTGTTATCAACAGCATCGTTTTAAACGTACTTAGATACAGTAAACGACTTATTCAGGGAATTTTTTATATGTTTAACTCTGGCATATTTTGCTACATATCTTGGACTTTTTTTGAGGGCTTATTTCCTGCTTTGCAAAGAGTGAAAGTACACGCACTCCGCTCCTCATTTGCTTAGAACACCGTAGTTGAGTACAAAGCGCACGGGTGTTCGCAGCATCCTTCGGAGGGGCGCAGGTCCCTGCCGGGGCCGAGCAGCCGGGGCCGGACGCTCCCCGCCCGCGGGCACGGCGTTCACCCCCGCCCGCCGCGTTGTTACAGGACATCGATCCCACCTCCCGAAGCCGAAGATGCTTCGGCGCCAGCCCCGGCGGAGGTGCTGCCCGTGAAACGTCCCGGGACACGCCACGGGGCCGGGCGCGCAGGTGAGGCGGCGGGTCCCGGCACCGCCGGCTCGGCACTCCACAGCGCCCCGGGAGCGCAGCCTGGGTCTGCCCGGAGAGCCCGGCCGGCTTCCCCCCGCTCCCCCCGCGTCCCGCCGGGACCCCGCCGCTCACCTGGGCCCGGAGTCCCCGTCGCGTCGCGGGCACACGGCAGCGACAGCAGAGGGGGCTCCCCGCGCCCCCCGCGCCGGCCACTCACGGCGGCGATCCCGCCCGACTGCCCCTTTTGTCCGCCCGCGCCCCGCCCCGGCCCGGCCGCGCCGCCCCGCCCCGCCGGGGACACCGCCGGAACCACCCGCCCCGCCGCCACCGCCGCCCCGCCGG
>VXBI01004342.1:58452-86512 GCA_013397375.1 Toxostoma redivivum | reverse complement strand
CCTCGGTGGGACAGCGGCCCCGGAGCGATGGACCCCTGCGTGGCCACCACAGCACCCTGGCCACCACGGCACTTGGTCACCACAGCACCCTCACCACCACAGAGTGCGTGAGCTTTGCGGCCACTCCTACGGAGATGGCAAGTGGCGTGAGCAGGCCCTGCAGACCCCTTTTGCAGAAGGAGCCCTGTTCCAAATGGCTGCCCTTGTCTCTCAGTGGGCCCGTGTGGTTTTTTAAGCATGCTGAGCGTGCTGGAGCCCGCGCTGGGCTTTGGTTTGGAAATGTGATGGTGGTGTTCACTTATAAACAGGGAGGAGCAGACTTTCCTCTTCGTTCAGCTTAGCAACAAAAATACCATCCCCAACTGTCTCTATAACGTACCCGAGGAAAAAGGGTGTGGAGCAGAGGGCAGGAGAAGCCCTGGCAGCACATCCAATGCAGAGTTACTGAAGGGTTAAAGAGAGATCAGCTGAAACCTACTGACACTTTGTCCAAAAGGTTTACTGAGGTCATGGGACTTTCGGTGTTTTTCTTTTGTGCTGGTGATAGCAGTGTTGTGATTCAGTCAGTATCACCCATCACTAGAGAGCACAGTGTACTGCAAAAGAGCTCTAAAGAACCAAGCCTCCTATTGCTCCACATTTTATTGTCATGTCAAACAGGAGACTTCATCAGGTAATGTTTGAGAGCGGACTTTGCCCTCTATTTATAGTATGATTTCATCTCTCTGAGTGAAGGTAAACACCAGGAGAAGCAGAACAGAAGCAGAGCTAGAGCACTCCACCTGGAGCTGGGATGTCCTTAAGATTTTCATGGCAAAGTTTTTAAATGTGTGAAAGTGTTTGCCTGTTTGTGTGTCTTATGCAAACCACTTTTTTCAGCACTGTGCAGTACAACCCCCCCTTGTCTTACCTTAAAGCTCCATACAAGAGGTTTACTCATCTGTAAAATGAACATGGCAAAGCTTATCTTACCACTCATGCCAAGGACTGTGCTGTGTTTACATTTGTACATGCTGGAAGAAAATTGCCTCGAAGGTACAATATAATAAAAGGTAAGTTAACCTCTGCAATATCACTGTTTGCTGTGGCTTTCTTCTATTCATCACTTCTGATATTTCAGTTCTTGTATTTACCACTTCAAATCAATAATAGTTCCTCTCCTGAAACCAGGCTGAATTTTGCACATATAGGTAACCTTGTGAGTTGCCTCAAGCTTAAAATAAAATACCCAAATGTCATTATAAAAGTAATTTCTGTCACAAAGATAGCACACCAGGGCTGCCACTGCATTTCCTGATACAATAATAGTAGGCATCACCAAGCTGCTCTCAAATTACACCCCACTTCCCCTTTTTTAACAATAATGTTAAAAAGTGGAGATATCTTAATATTGAAAACTACAGCATCTATTATTAGCTGTGATGTAATACTGTCAATGTAAATTTCAGAGAGACAGCAAAACAACATCTTTTTATACTATGGAACTGAAGCATCAATTAAGAACTGCTGAATTAAACTAAAAGACGCTTATCTTAAAAAACAAAAGAACCTCAAAAAAACAACAACAACAGCAAAAAACCAAACCAAACCCAAAACCAAACCAACTGTTTCTGTCCTTAGTGAAATATTTAATACATTTAAAGAGTGAACTTCCTTTCGGCTTTCCTCTGAGGTATGATGGATGCAGGAACAAAAAAGGATTGACAAACATGAAGATTCAGGCTCACTTTTCTTGCTGTCAGCTGCCACGGCAGACATACCTTCTCCATCGAAAGAAGGCTGTGAAGGCTGCTCTCTTCTGCTGCCAGAGGTATTGTTGTGCTAGGAAATTTCCACTGCACGTGGCCACACACGTGACACTGCATTTTGCAGCTGCTTTCATAGCTAAACTAGGGAAAAATTTAATAGCTCTGGTTATATGAATTATTAAATTAACTCTTTCCATGCAGTTGCATCCTTGAAACAGCCTATTACTGTACCATCACCCAGCAAATCATAATGCATATTTATTGTAATCAGATTAATTGGGGAATTAAGGCTCTTAGGAATTTGCTGTACTCCAACATACTGCAAACTGCTTATTTCAGCTATTGTCTTAATGTGTCTATTTTTTAATGAATAATTTGTCTTACAGAGACAAAATATGTATTTGATGTAATTCGTCTTACAGTCTCCCTCAGAGACTGTTCACATCTCTGGAGTCCACTATTTAGTATCTTATCAGAATGTCAGTAACCGTAATATGCAGCCGGTGTCTTAATAATCTCTTTATGGAAGGACTTTTGTATGCATAAATTGGGCTTCTCTGCACAGGAACTAAAACCATAACTTCTTATGTCCTATTTGTCTCACTCAGGTCTCACTGTGAATCAGAATTGTTGATCACGTTGTTGTCATTGGCACAGGTTGCCCAGAGCTGTGGGTGCCCCATCCCTGGCAGTGTCCCAGGCCAGGCTGGATGGGGCTCTGAGCAACCTGGGATAGTGGAAGGTGTCCCTGCCCGTGCAGGGGGTGGAATTGGATGGGCTTTAAGGTCTCTTCCAGCCAAAACCAGTCTGGGGTTCCGTGACGAAATTTTTGGGTGAAGATTTGCCTGCTTCCTCTGAACAGTATCCGTACAAAAGCAGCTATTCCTGCAGCTGATGAACATTTCAAGCACCTGATGGGCTCAAACACGGACTTTGGCACTGAGTGTCCCTGGGGTTTTATATTCTGCTAAAATGCAGGAAGNACACACACACACACACAGCCCCAGTCCCAGTCCCGTCCGCTCCCTCCACTGCCCCATACCTGTCCCACATACACACCCACCCACACTCCTTCCTTCCCCACACACAGACAGTGCACACACACACACCCCNTCGTCTTACAGTCTCCCTCAGAGACTGTTCACATCTCTGGAGTCCACTATTTAGTATCTTATCAGAATGTCAGTAACCGTAATATGCAGCCGGTGTCTTAATAATCTCTTTATGGAAGGACTTTTGTATGCATAAATTGGGCTTCTCTGCACAGGAACTAAAACCATAACTTCTTATGTCCTATTTGTCTCACTCAGGTCTCACTGTGAATCAGAATTGTTGATCACGTTGTTGTCATTGGCACAGGTTGCCCAGAGCTGTGGGTGCCCCATCCCTGGCAGTGTCCCAGGCCAGGCTGGATGGGGCTCTGAGCAACCTGGGATAGTGGAAGGTGTCCCTGCCCGTGCAGGGGGTGGAATTGGATGGGCTTTAAGGTCTCTTCCAGCCAAAACCAGTCTGGGGTTCCGTGACGAAATTTTTGGGTGAAGATTTGCCTGCTTCCTCTGAACAGTATCCGTACAAAAGCAGCTATTCCTGCAGCTGATGAACATTTCAAGCACCTGATGGGCTCAAACACGGACTTTGGCACTGAGTGTCCCTGGGGTTTTATATTCTGCTAAAATGCAGGAAGGTTTTGTCACGCTATGGCCTTTCACAAACGCCCATTTACTCATGGACTGATGTTTGTTAGCGACTTGTTTCCTGACCATGGGGCAGGCCCTGGCCGCAGGCGCTTCAAACCAAAACATCCCCAGACAGCAGGGACAAGGCTGAGGTGGCTGGGCGGGGTTCGGGGCTTTCCCGTCGGGGTTGCAGCAGGTTCCTGTCGCTCGAGGCAGCGCCGGGCCCGGCATCGCCATGGGCTCCGTCCCGCCCCTCACACAACATGGCCGGCGGAGGCCCCGGCAGCCCCGCCCCGGGCGGCGGCCGGAACGGGCGGGGCCATGGCGGCGTCCGNTACATCCCCACCCCACACATACATCCCCACAGACACACCCCACACATACATTCCCACACACCCATTCCCACAGAGATACATCCCCACAAAGACACCCCGCACACACATCCCCACACAGACACACCCCACACACAGAAATACACGCCCCTCCATAACATCCCCCCCACACACACAGCCGTGTGTCTCTTTCACTCTTGGGCTCCTTCCCCTCCCTAACACTTCGGGAATCTCGCAGCAGGCCCTCCTGGCCTCTGGTGGCACAGCTGAACTGGATTTTCCGGTAGTAAGCTTAATAATGAAGCACAGTTACATCTTGTACTGTTAAAAGAAGATAGAGGTTGCTGGGTCGGGTGCTGGAGGCACAGCCTCACCGTATTTTGTGGTGTGGAAATTCTGCCATCCGCACCACTGGCTTCTTACAGTAGTGATGATGCCAGCCAGGCTGCTTTTGGATCACAATTCATCAATTTGTACCAGGGCAAGAGGTCTCACCTGGGGGTTCAGCTGCTGCCAGGTTTCCTTGCTGCCCTTGGGAGCAGTCTGGGCAGGAAAGTTTTGGAGAAGTGGCAGGCCTGCTGTGCCTCTGTCACATACCTGCTGTTTCTTGAGTGGGAGCTCTGGTGTTTTGTGGAGGATTTTACTTACTACAAATATGCAGGCTACAGCTGTGTTATGCAGCTCTTTTTTGATTTTTGTGAAGCTAAGGATCTCAGCTGACCAGAAGTTTAAATGTGTAGCTATCTTGTGCAATCTCACTGGGTTATCTAGAATACCTATTTGCAGATTAGAGGATTCCTCTAGAAAATTACATTGTATTAAAATAATATTATTTTTTGTGCATTCTTGTTTGTGGGTTTCAGCAATCAATTTATACAAAACTGGAAAATTTTGTTTACAGGCCACTTAAACATCATCTGAGATTGATCAAACTGCAGAAACCAAGAAGGAATTTTCAGTCTGCTGTTGTATAACTATCCTTACAATCCTTCTGTAGCAGGAGGCTACAAGTGAGGCACCAAGTTCCTAAAACAGGAAAAGAATTGCGCTCTTGCAGTTTTTCTTTTGATTTCTAGTAGAAGCTGTCTCCAGTGTTTAGCTCTGGCTTAATTTTAGCTCACCTTCCTGTGTGTGAATTGATCAAGGAGTCAGAAAAACAGGTATAATGTTAAGTTTGAATTTTGGTGAATCTCTTGGGATAGCTTGGAGATGTGAAGAACGTTGGTTTAAAGCCTTTTGAAAAGTTTACATTGTGGTTAATACCATTGTAGCCTTTAATGCATTTCCTTTTGAAGGGACAGTTGTATTGCAAGCAGACTAATCCCTGAACTTTTAAAACCACAACAAGGTGGTGTGTGGTATTAGTGAGTCATTGATGGTGAGTCATCCAAACTTCAACACAAATAAATTAATTGTTCCATTTACTTTTGTTCTGGTAGTATCTGGAAGGCCCAGAGAAAGATCATGACCTTGTAGAACTAGGGGTTGTATAAAAGCATACACAAGAAGACAGACCCTGAGCCTTTGTATATTCTTTTCTATCTAAGCTTGATTTCAGATTGCTTTACCAACATGAATAAAAATACATGTCTTAAACTTTCTAAAATTGAAGTGGATTAGTAAACATTTTGGCCTTGTAGGATTTAACAGGATAAATAGTCCATGTGGGATTATATGGGTTATACCTCCCAGAAAGAAACAATAGGGGCCTGAGCTTGGTGGCAATTGTACATCTCCATATCTAGTCCTGGAAAATGAAGACCTCCCCTTGAATTCCAGTCCAACATGTTGCTTGCAGAAATTGCATTAACATTAAATTGAATTAACATTCATTAATTACATTACTACATTTAGTAAAGGTGATTTTCTGTTTTAATTTACTTTTCAATTGAAAATTGTATGTAGAAGGGGCAGTAGATGGTGTTGCTTGTGGATGTGTGATAACTCAGCTCTCCCCCGCTCCTTTGCACAGTGAGTTTTGGTTTTGGCAAAGTAATGTAAGTGATAATAACAAATGTAGGGAAAATAATAAAAATAAAGGGAGAACCACCCCTACCACCACCCCCATTAGGTCAGTGATGGGGTGGGATGGGATGGGGTGAGGTGCCCAGAGAAGCTGTGCTGTCTGTGTCTTTGGGACTTTTCAAAATATAAATGGGTAAAGCTCTGAGCAAGCAGTCCAGACCTCGTAGCTAACCCTGCACTGAGCAGGAGGGTGTACCAAGGCACTTGCTGAGGTCCCTTCCTGCCAGAATGGTCCAGTGATCCCAACAAAAGGGAGAGATCTAATGTAGAAAGTGACATCTGGTGTCAGGAGCTGAAATGCAGTTTGTAAGCACTCTCATAACACCCTGACATTTGGGGAAATCCTCCTGTAAGGGTTTAATGATATCAGTTGCAAGTCAGTAACTTTAGTTCCCTCCCCTGAGGTCCTGCAAATCTTGATTGTTGATAGAGCATGTAAGGGATTTCTCTTGGAATCATGGTTTTTTTATTCTACAGGCACCACGTGAACCAGATGAAATTTCCTGCTTCAAAAAAAAGCAAAAATAAATGTTAATAAGTTAGAAACAATACAATGTCTGTATTGGTTCTTGAAACATTACCCAGTGTAAAATAGGGGGCTTTTGTCAGTAGTATATTTAAGAGAAGGTTGCATGCCTATTTATAAAAGGTGGGAAATATGACAACTCTCCCTGTAATCAGTGTCCTTGTGTGTAGTTGTCTAGCTGAGAAATGCAGGGTTTCAGTCTGAACTTAGGTGTTATTTTCCTTGGGTTTTAAACTAATATACTTATGTGAAAGTGTTTTCTAGGTGCCACTTCTGCTTTTACTTCCCTGTGTCCTTCCCTGTTTTCAACTTTAAACTTTTCTGTACAAACAGGTTGATTCTGCTTTAGGATAATGGCAGGAAAAGTGAAGTGGGTAACTGACATAGAAAAATCTGTTCTAATAAACAACTTTGAAAAAAGAGGATGGATTCAGGTGGCAGAAAATGAAGACTGGAATTTTTATTGGTAAGTACGCTGCAATTACCAATTTCTATCAATGTTATGGAGGCTTGCCCTGTTACCAGAGTCCAGAATTCTGTAATAAACTGTATTTTCCTTCTCTTCATGACAATGATTTTTATTCAGGATAATTATTTAACATTTCAAAACTCAGAGTGAATGAGAAATTAGATCAAGATTGTGGTAAAAGGGGGAGAGTAAATAATCTTCTCATATGGTGTTTGTCTAATATAAGACCATGAAATGCTGTCCTAGAATGCTGTAATCTATTAACTGGCAGAAACAGTACTCTTTCAATAAACCAAACAATTTATGATGTTCCTTTCAGATATATCAGAATGGCAGTTTGTGCTGCCAAATGTACCCTTTGTGAGCCACTTATTTAAATGGACAGGAATCTAAATGGGCAGGAATCTAGTAATCTGTTCATGCTTTTGGAATGCAGCTGGGAGAGTAGGGAAACACTCATGGAAATTGCTGTGTGACTGGTTGTATTGTTTTGAGTTAGTTTTTTTTCTTCCTGAAATGATAATGTAGCAGATTGGTGGCATTCAGGAAATATTCTTAAATTTTCACATTGAGACATCTAATATGAAAAATTCTTTGCATCTGTGTCCCTACTCTTACCTTCTGTGAAAAATGCAGTTGATAATTGAGTTGATGACTCTGTCACTGCAGCACTTTCATCTGGTATATAACTAAACATCACAGGTGTTTTTAGCAAGATCTTTTAACCAGTTTTCAAGTCATATGTTTGAATTCCTTTGTTATCCAAGAACAAGGCAATCACTAGGAGGTTGGATTTATGGCTTTTTTGAAAACAAAAGGTGAGATTCAAGCGTGTGACGTAAAAGATTTAGAAGGAGGATTCAGTAGCATTTGGGTGCACTTCTGTCTTTCTTAGGTCCTGCTGGGGATTGACCTGACTATCAACAAGCCAGAGTCGAGTAGAATCCATTTGTCATCTTTCTGTCCTCACTTCCTGCACCAATTTCAGTAGTAGTAGAGGGACTGATTAACTTTTAGCAGAATTCCATTTGCTTTGTTAATAGAACTTCAGGATATGTTGGATTGCCACTGCAGCAAAATATTAAATACAAAGAGAAATGAGAGAGAGAAAAGATCTCTAATTTGTCATCCTGAGGTGTGTTTCTTGAGGGAAATAATTTGGTGTCTGTCTTTGGTTTCAGGATGAGTGTCCAAACAATCAGAAATGTGTTCAGTGTGGAAACCGGTTACCGCCTCTCTGATGACCAAATTGTCAATCATTTCCCAAACCACTATGAGCTCACCAGAAAAGATTTGATGGTAAAGAATATCAAGAGATACAGAAAAGAACTTGAGAAAGAAGGAAGTCCTCTTGCAGAAAAGGATGAAAATGGGAAATACATTTATTTGGGTATGTTGTTCTTATTATCAGCATTCAGCTTTTTTCTTAGGGAGTTGATAACTGGAATCAAAGCAGCTTTTTTGTGCATGAAGCACTGAAACTCAGGAGTTAAGACATTAAAGTGGCTACCTTGAAGTGCTCTGTTCCTCTTTTGGGTTTGATTCATTTGGGGTTTCCTCAAAAATTATTTTGGAGGGGGAAAATTGTGGGTTTGAGATATTTTGCAATTAGGTTAGTGTTGAAAGCAAAGGGCTCTGCTACTTCATATAAGAGGGGGTTGCAGTTTCTTTAATTCAAAAGTGAAAAACCATTATGTGAAAATCTTACAGTGGAGCAAAAACTAAAACTTTGCAGGAAGGCTCTAGACAGAACTGAATGAACAAACACTTCAGAGGGGAAATTTGGGAGAAGTTGGAGAGCTAATAATGACTGCTAGAAAACAAAATAAAAAGCAAGCCAGGGAAAAAAATACCCAAGAAACTCAAACCCCAAAAGTATACCAAGAATAGATCAGGAATGAAGAAAGCAGAGTTGGTTTGGAAGTCAGAAGGCATTGAAATTAAACAGAGTGGGATATGTGGAGTTGAATTACATCTTGGAAAAGTGAAATGAAAATACTTCATCTGCATAAGAAGGCAGCTCTTTAAGGATGGAAGTGAAGATAATTTAATAGTAAAAAGTGAAAAATGTTTTTCTTTAGGTTTCAGTAATCATGGTAAAACTGAGTGTGGGAGCAAAGAAGAATAGTAGGAGTTCAGAATAAGATATAATAAGAATAATGGGAGTTACGTGTAAATAAAAATTACACAGCCACAGGAGATTTTTGCCTGCACAGAGCATGAAAAAGAATGGTGAAATTTGATACAGGAAATTGAGACATTTTGACTGTTTAGTTGGAATGGTATCTAATACTCTAATTGCACAGCATATAAATGGGAGAAGAAAACCTATTCACATTAATTACAATCTATTACTACAAAGTTAGCATCCTGCAGCATTTTGCAATTGTTTAAGTAAAAACTAGAATGTAAATGAGATAAAAAGCAACATGAGTCTTAATGAAGATGGACCATGCCAGACTGGAAAACTGAAAATACAGACCTTTTCTTTTTCAGTCTTTATGTGTCAATAGCCTTATCAGATAGGGTGTCTTTAATTGTGCACCTTTTTTTGCCCCTTAATTCAGATTTTGTTCCTGTGACTTTTATGCTTCCTGCCGATTATAATCTCTTTGTTGAAGAATTCAGAAAGAATCCCTCCAGCACGTGGATTATGAAACCTTGTGGCAAAGCTCAAGGAAAAGGAATATTTCTAATCAATAAACTCTCTCAAATAAAAAAATGGTCTCGAGACAGCAAAACATCTTCGTAAGTTCTTGAAACCTAACCTTTTATTGTACTTTCTGTAATTAGGTGAACTACATCATCATGCTGATTGTCTGATCCATGGGAAAAGTATTCCATTATTTATTATTGCTTTGTCATTTTATAGTTAGGTTTGCATTTAATCTCAGTTGTTATCTGGTTTCCTCCTTCAACAGGTTATAATACAGCTTGTTTTGGTATGAGGAGGTACACAGAAGTGTTAAATTAATATTCTTTATAAAATTGCCTTCAGTGTTTTTGAGGAAAAACTTGCACAGAAAGAAATTGTTCTACTTCACAGAATTAAATAACAGGAAGCAAGAGAAAAATCTTCCCCTCAGCAATTTCAGTAATTGTTTAATATATATTAAATGACTTTTTAAATTAGTACAAAGGAAGAATGCATTTCTATGAAATAAATGTATTTTCCTTTTACAACACAAAATAATGCACATCATGTTGATGATCTCCTTCCAAATGGATGAAATAGGTTAGCAGTTTTATGTTTTTTCCTGACTAGAAGTTTTGATAACACAACTTATATTTTTTCCTGTGATCAAGTGACTGGCTGAATATCATTTGAGTATTTTCCCCCCTGTTTGATTTGGAATCTGAAGAATGTCACAATCTGAAAGTTATATTAACTTTTCACAGTGGTTTGCAATTGCACACCAAGCAGAAATGCAAATATCCCAGTAGTACAAAACCTTGAATAATGAAGGTAGTGCAGTACATTCTTTTTGCTTGTCTGGACCTTGCCAAGCTCTAAATTCTCTTCAAGGGAAACGGCTGGATTGTAGAGCTGCATTCTGAATGGCTTGGTCAGCTACCGTGGGAGTTTAAATGAGTAATTGATTTTGGTCACCTGTACAGTATTTTCAGCTTTTTTTTGGTATATAAGTCCTGATGCCCAGTGTGTATTCATAACCACCACAACTTTATGCATTGTCTTGGCAAAAGAGGCAAGATTTTAGTCAACTCAAAATTTACAGAAGTAGAAGACTTCAGCGATTTTATTGTTGCAAATAATATATTGTGAGACATATTTTGTGTTTTTCAGCTTTGTGTCTCAGTCTTCCAAAGAAGCCTATGTAATTTCCCTCTACATCAACAACCCCTTACTAATTGGTGGAAAGAAATTTGATCTTCGTCTCTATGTTTTGGTGTCTACCTACCGTCCACTGAGATGTTACATGTAAGGATGCATGTCTTTGTATTTTGTTTAGAGATAATGTCCAGTGTGGTCAAAATAATGTTGTACATGTTGCACAAAGAAGCAATGACCTGTAAATGGTATCCTAGGATGCTCACTTCCTTGCTTCTTACAGGGACTTAACACATTTTGATGACTTTTTGCATTTAAGGTACAAGCTTGGATTTTGCCGGTTTTGCACAGTGAAATACACACCAAGTACAAGTGAACTGGATAACATGTTTGTACATCTTACAAATGTTGCCATTCAGAAACATGGGGTAAGTGTGCTGAGTTCTTAGGTGCTCTTTTGTAGCAAGGCTGGTTTTCTTAAATTGTCCCAAAAATTTGGAATCAAAAGTTTTTGTCTTATTCTTCATCATCTTGCAATTAAAATACTTCACCTTACACTCACAAATAAATATATTTTAGAATTTAGAAATTTTAGAAAACCACGAATTAAAAGTCAGGATAATGAGTTGCAGCTCTGTAATAGAGTGTGATATTTTCAGTATTGACTCATAGTAGTTGAGAGCAGGGGTCTCCTTTCATTTAAAAACCAATATGCTCACTTTGGCATTGAATAATGAAATTAATGAGCTTGGATCATGTGGATATGTACTTTATAATAGTGGCTTAATATCTCCTTCCTCATTCCCTATTCCCTCTCTCTCTCTCTCTCTGGCAGTTAATTCAGTTTCTTCTTTCCAGTAATTATTCATCACAGGACTTTCCAGCTTCTTCCAATGTTCCCCCAACCTCCTGCCCCCTGCCTTCCTTCTGTGGGAAACAAAGGGAATGTGCAGTTGCAAACTTGAGATAAATAAGTGCTGCCTGGCCACCTGGTGGCTTCCTCTTGCATGGACAAAGCTGGAGCTCTGCCTGCAGGACAGTTCTGTCCTGTAATTTGCCACTGATAATCATGTGAAAACATGAGAGCTTTCACAGCCCTTCCTTATGTCAAAGTAGCCTGAAATTCAGCAGTGAGGAGGGAAGGTTAGTGGGGCAGGGGTGACGTAGATGGGCATCAAGTGTCACTTCCCAAGCCTTGTTCCTTCAGGGAATGACTTGATAATGATTGTCCCTTCGGTGTTTATAACGGATGTCTGTGATTTACAAACCATGCCTCTGGTACAGTCATTAAAACTCTATTGTTGCACTTCCTAATGCCAGAAGCTTTATTTGAGTGGTATGGAAAATAATATATATGGACACACACACAAACACGTGCTCCTGATTATATTAATGTAGGTATATATGTGCACTCATACACAAGATATATGCAATGTGTCTTAAATTGAAACCTTGCTTAATGTGCCTTCTCTGCTACTGTTCCATAAGATGTGCTCCATAGCAGAGCTGCTTTTGTTTGGATATTGCTGTAACAACAATGTGAATGATAATGTTGGTAGTTCTAAACCAGGGTAAGTGGTCAAATATGCCATTTTTCAGTACTATAGACATTTTATTGCTCAGGTGCTGATTCGTGAAGTGCTTCAAACATGTTTGGGTTTGACAGGGCACACTGAGAATTACCTATGGTGAAAGCATGTCCCATACAACTTAGAGAAAAAAATCCTGGTGCTGTTTCCATAACGGTGAAGATGTGAGGCACATGGTACATTGCCTGCCTTGTTATTATGCACCTTTCCATCTTCTCTACCAGTTAAAGAATGGCCTTCAAGATTTTCCCCAAGTAAAAGAAGTGACTGTGGTGGTGAGGTCACTTAGAATAAAGGACAACAGAAATGGATATAGAAGTAGCAGCCTAAGAATGTGGAATTATTACTAGAATATTTGAAAAGCTTTTTATAAATTGTAAACCACTGATATCTGTTCAGTCCTGCAGAAAGGCAGAGGAGAAGTTTGATGTAAAGCTGTGCTACCCATCCTATTTGTTCTGTTTTAAATGTGCCTTTAACTTCGGAGGCATTTAGACTGTACAGTCTTAGTCTTCTAAAACTGTACCTAATTTGAGCTGCCAGTAATTGGTAAAAATTGCGATGAGGTGCTGGAAAATGCACATGTAATACAAACAGAACAACAATAATTCTTAAACATAATTATTTTCACTTTGTTTTAATGTCTTTAATTAAATAACTGTTGCTGTGTAAAGCTCTACCCAGGTGCAATCTATTTTGATTTGAGTACTTGTTCTGAAGGGCAAAGAGGGCTGAAACTTTGATCTCTGTTCCCTTGCTGGAATCTGGTCTCAAGATATTTTTTCCATGAAGCAAATCCTTAGAACCATGTTTCAGGTATTTATTTGTTCAGTCCAGTTTTCCAAATTTACTAATGAAGGAGCTGCAGGAGAAAGCCTAATAATAAGATACATGCTTCTCTGACCTTGTCCTAGAGGACAACAGAATTTGTTCTTCTGAGAACTTATTTCTCCTCTATGCATTCTGTGTTTTGTAATTTAGCAGGCATACAATCAGTAATTCTCAGAAATGCTCTGAGGAGAACACTTTATAAAGAGACAAAGAATTTGTCCTGAGAGTTCATTGAGGGCTGAACATGTGCATTTCCATCAGTATGAGCAACCCTCGCTTTGCTCTTGTCTTTCCATTTAAAGAGAAATAATGCAGAGCCTTGATAGCCTCTGAAAAGACAACATAAGGGAACCTCCTGATTCCCCAGTTCAGTTTCAGTAATACTTAGTGGGGTTTTGTACTGAATTACTTGAAAAATTTAACTTCTAAAAACAATTCAGGTGTCATTTCACTATGTTCTTGAATGTAACTGTTATCAGTAGCACCATTAAGATACCAGGGAACAGACAAGTTGTACTTTATATAAATAAACACAGACAAACACTTTCATGGGCTGCATTTTACAGCAGCTACCTACAGTGAAATTCTGCTATTGCTCATTAAATACTTTTTTCCTTATCCCCAGGGAAGCATAACATTCAGTTCTTTCCTTTCACATTTTAAAACTTCTATTTCCAAATCAATAGTCATACTGTACTGTAAAACTGTCAAAGTATCCGTTGTTTTTTTCTCCAAGAAAGATTTATTACTTGCTTTGCAATGTGTTATACAAGCATATTAGAGCTATAATAAAAGCAGTTGTTTATGTAGAGAGCAGTTCAAAGCTGAGGTCTTTATAAACTTGCAAGAGCAATTAGGCAGGTTTGTTTTTAGAGCAGTACTTGTAAGTATAAGGGTACTTTTTGTTGGGATGAAAAAAAACCTGCTGAACAACTTCAAAAGTCTTAGACTGAGTGAACTCCTTAACTCTTCAGGATGATTACAACCATATCCATGGAGGCAAGTGGACAGTGAGTAACTTACGCCTGTATCTGGAGAGCACCCGTGGAAAGGAAGTCACCAACAAATTATTTGATGAAATCCACTGGATAATTGTGCAGTCTCTGAAGGCTGTTGCGGTGAGTGCTGCCAACAATAGCATTCCAGCTTGCCATTCAAACCCCTACATCTATTTTCTGCTCTTCGAGTGATGGTGTTGATGCTGATTTCTGCAGCTCTCTTATCTCTTGATTTCTTGATATCTCTTGAGATGAAGGAACTGAATCTTGGTTGGGTGAGTGGGTTGAGCTGTCTGGATATTTGAAGGAGTGAATTCCCTCTTTCCCTGAGGGATTTGTGAGCTATTTAATATGACTTGATACTGCCCTTGTGAATAGTATTAAGTTCTGCCAGAATGTGTGATGTCATTCCAGCAATAACAAATGTGGCGAAGGAAAAAAAATATCTCTGGAGGACAATTTATCAAAGGAAACCTAAGGCTATTAGTTCATCAGAGTTACATAACATACTTTCACCACTTTTATACACAAGCCACAGAGTTAACATGAATTTATTTTAAAAAAAGCAGAAGCAGCCAGTTCTCTGCTTGAGTGACTTTTCGGTGTGTAGGTAATATTCTATGATCACATTACAGGGCAGGTATCACTCTGGGAGACAGTGGGGGTAACTGAGGAGCTCACTCTTGCCAAGGACTCTCCTGGTCTCCTGGACAAGTACATTGTCTTGTCATCTCTCTTGGGTTGGTCCTGGCACCATTTAGAGCTGAATCAGCTCACTTGTGCACTGACAATTACTACCTTGCTTTATTGATGGCTTGGTGTTCTGCCAGGGGAATAAGCTGAGTCACAGAAGGAGCAGATGAACACCAGAATCAGCACAAGAAACAGGGACAAGGTCGTGCAGCTAGGATCAGTGGGAGCTGGGGAAGCATGGCTTACCCTGGCTTCTGCTGTGCAATCATATCTGAAGGTACTCGGGAGAAGAAAAGGGATATAATCAAATGTTAGCTGAACCTTAGAAGAGGAATAATGGTGAGACTGATGGAGCATGTAATTTGTTGTTCCTCTGTCCTTCTGACAATGGCACATGTAATTAGATTCTTGTTCCTTCTTCCCCCTTTTGATCCCTGAAGAAATGAAAAGCTTCATTATTAGTCATGGGGAAACATCTTAGAAACCTTCACAAAGTTTTCTTTAAAAGATCTAATGAGATTCACATAGAAGAAAGTATTATACCATGCATACTGCAAATGTTTAGCAGATGCTGGAAAGCTCCTGGTTCTCTAGAGGATGTGCATTGAAACACAACTTGATTCTTGGTCTCTCTTGGCGTTGGGGTTTATAGCTACGTTTAGTAATTATAATTTTAAAATGTATTTTGTAATTGTTTGACCTAAAATTTCTGCATAGTTAAAACAGCAGAATAAAAGAAATGTCTTTGAATTGCTTTTCTAAAGTTTAAAGAATTTACAATTATATGAAGCTGTAAATTTTCAAACTTTCTGGTTTCGCCTGATGCATGCAGGCTTTAAATGTAGTTATTACTTTGTTGCAAAGTATGAAAACACTTACTTCCACTGTGGAAACGTAATGGGAAATTAACATAATACTTGGCATCAATGCAATCATTAGTACTGTATTTACATACAGCCTCAAAAAAAGAGGCAATGCTGAACCTACTAGTTAGCAAGCCTGTATTTGAGTTACAGCACTGAAAAGTGTTATAAAAGATTCATAAGTCATCACATGTGATTTCTAGCAAAGAAAGTGTGTAATTGGGTTACTTACTGTCTTTTCTTATTCCCCAGCCTGTAATGAATAATGATAAACACTGCTTTGAGTGTTATGGATATGACATTATCATTGATGACAAGCTTAAACCCTGGCTAATTGAGGTAAAGTTTTATAAAATACAGGAAAAAGCTGCCTTCTCATTTCACAGAATAAAACTTAAGTAGATTTCAATGTGGTCTTTCCTCTTTTTGAACTATACTTTTTGTTTATCAGGTAAGTGGATTAAGAAAAATATTGGAAAGTGAGATAGATCATGTGATGACCTAGCATGTGCTTTTCTTTCCTCTTTTTTTGGTGTTTCTATTTGTTTGTGGCTTTCTGTTTTGGTTTCTAAATCCAGTGCATGCATACAACTGCATTTGAGAGGCAATCTGAGTGTTAGCAGCCTTGTTAAATACTGGATGTGTACCTGGAAAATGGTCATTGACTTGATGGAGCATAATATCAAATTTAATTTTTAAATGCTGTCATGCCTTAATACAGGTTGAGAGGAAACAAAAGGGGCATACAAAGGATAATTAAGATATTTGGAAAGCTTTTTTATTTTTGACATAAATTTCTCTTTGGTGTATAACTTTAGATCTGTATGTTAATATAAATTTTATCCATCCCTCTTCCTTCTCAATTTAATTCAAAGTGAACTTCATTAAAAAAAAAAATTATCTGTTTATCATTCTGATGCTACTTCTCCAAAATAAATGTGGAACAAAGATTTGTTAAATTAATCAGGTTTAATTAGAACAAGATACAATGTAGTGCTTTGAATAGAGAGCACTCTTCAGCTCACAATGTAACAGAGGAGAACTCAGATAAGAACTTAGAGAAAAGTTGTTTACCCAGAAGAGAGCTACAGATTTCTGTGTCTAACTGTGGTTCATGTAAACTGGGCAAATTTTAAGTACTCAAATGTATAGGGTTTGTAACCATGTAAACAGAAAATGAAACAAAAACTGTCTGATTTATCCTGGTGAATCTCATCTCAACAGAAATCTTCAGGCTGACACTGCAGACACTTAACAGAGTGGTACTTTCCTGTCTAAGTAAAAAGAAAAATGCCCAGTGGGGAATTCCTTCCAGTGCCTGAGGAACTGAAAGATGTGCTTTGAGCCACCAAGGCTCAATTTCCTCTATGGCACACACAGACATCACACATGCTGTTTGGAGAACACTCCCAAAACTGATACTGACTGGGTTTTTTTTGTCCTTTTGTAGGTTAATGCTTCCCCTTCTCTTACTTCCAGCACCGCTAATGATCGCATCTTGAAGTATAATCTTATTAATGATACGCTTAACATTGCTGTGCCTAACGGGGAAATTCCTGACTGCAAATGGAATAAGTCTCCACCAAAAGAGGTTCTGGGCAATTATGAAGTCTTGTAAGTTTTACCAAAGTTTCATATAAAGGCTAATGTTTTTCTCTCACCTTACTTTTTTGATGTGTAATGTAGACCAAAAAGACATGGTGAACTTCATTCTGATGTAAAAAATGGGCACAAAGTACCACTTTGTTTCTTTGAAGCTGCATTGGAGGTGGGAGTGCATTAAAGCAGAATTACCTTGCCTCATGTCCAGAGAGAATGTTGTCTGAAAAGCCCCTGCTTGTACCTTCTGAGCTCCCAGAAGAGAATGTTTGTCTTCTACATGTGCAGAACTTTAATTGTATGGAGGCTGATACATACATGGTTTAAAAGTTATTTGATGCAAATTTTCTCTCAGTTCACAGAAATAATGCCTTTTGAGTCCTGTAATTCATGAATGTAATAATAAATAATAAAATTGCCAGATATTTTTTAAACTCCTCGATCTGTATTATAAGAAGAGAAATTAAAGAAACTGAGATTTTTATATTGGAGTGCTTGCAAGATTTGTCTAGGATTGATTGGTTTTATGAAGAACACTGATTTGGATACCATATTGCAGACATAGTTCCTCATCTTTTTTGAGAAAATGTGTGGATAGGTTCTCTAGCACTAGTGGTGCAATTACTCAGTATGTCAGTAATGCACTTTATGTACATAGCTGATCCACTAGTTCGTACTCATCTTAAATCCTTTTTCCTTATACTAGTAAAAGCAGTTAAATATAAGTGGTCTGAATTAGGATTTAAGATTTAATGAATGTTATACACATAGTAGCTATGAGTACTTACAAAACAGTGTAACTAAGTATATATTATGATTTTTCTACAAATATTTTTAGTATTATCTTTTGTTAATTACAATTACTTATCTATAACCAAATTCTGCTTGGAATTTGCTTCACAGCTGAAATGTCAGTATATACTGAGTTTCTCTCTCAGTATAGGCTGTAACGGATTTAAGTATTTACAGAACCACTCATCTCTATGGTTGTTACCAAATACAGAAGTCACCAAATGCATTTTGTTTGATCACATGGATGTTTAGTTCACCTCATTCTTTCCCTTCTCTCTCTGTGATGCAATAGGGGAGTTTTAACACTGCAGCTAACAATCCTCCCTTTGAAGCAATAGCTCAGGAGTTATTTGAACTGGCAGCAGTCTGATGTTCTGCTTAACCACAGACCTGCAGAAGTACATGGGGAGTTTCACAAGCATGAAATTTCACAAACTCAGGAGTTTAACTAAAGCTGCTAGATGACTTGTTTCTTTCAAACGGGGGCTGAAGATATTTTAGATTATCTGTATTGTAAAATTATAGATTCACAGCATCATAGCTGCATGTCATGCTATGCATGCCCGAAGCTGTGTGTAGAACAGCTTGGATCAAACTCCAGTTCTAGTCAGCAAGCAGATTAGAATGTAGAAGTGGAATGTACAGGACCCACTGCTGTTTGTGTAGCAGGACAAGGCACTGAAGGCATTTTCTTCCCTCCAGGTACGATGAAGAGATGGCGCAGAGCGATGGGACTGATCGCGACCTGCGGGGCCGTCCTGGGCAGTCCACGGGGGTCAAAGGAAGCCGTGCAAGAGATTCAGGAAAGCCTGTCCTGACCACCTGGAAGTGATGACAGAAAAAACAGCTGCACTCTTGGTAGGAAGACATCAAGAGTAACTTGAAGTTTTGGAACAGATTCCTATGTTTTGCTACATTGCATGTAGGAAATACTAACAGAGACAAAACAGCCTTTGAAAAGTGAAACAAACACTCAAAACCCAGGAACTGTACTAGACATATACTGACCTGGTAATTATTACAACAATACATATAGAGTGTGTGTATATACAATTATGTTTATAAAATTTGTATAAGCTAATTCTCAATAACGATCAAGAACATTATTTATAAAGATGGCAACTCAAAATGTGTATTCTGAAAGAAACTCCTTGCTGTTCTGGATATTATTTATTTCCTCTAGTAGCCTATCCCTTCCTGCCTATAATAAATGAGCTGTGGATTCTATAAAAGGGTGATAGTGGTAAGTATTAATATTTTCACAGTGGTGGTTCAGATTCTTGTAGTAAAAGAAGGGCAGCTAGAAAAAATTAGCAGTACATGTACATGAGGCTATTGCCAGTTAATGCAGCTATTGATTTATAACCAGTATTAACAAATTGAAAAGCAAGTCTTCATATACTGAGGGTTGGGGTTTTTGTTTCCTTTACGTATTCTGAGCTGCAAACTCTTTAAAGAGGTTTTCTGAAAAGTCTTTAGGAAGTTTTATGGACTGAGGGAGTGTTTCAATGGTATATTGATGGACTGTTTCACTAGCCATTAATTTTTATTTTGAGATAGTGCATGTCTGTGGAAAACAGACAGAACAACCAGATACTGTGATAAATCTCATTGCTTGAAGTTGATGATAAATCTTTATTTGCACCAGAATCTCTCCCTGTATTTATGCATGTATATAAGTCAAATATCTGTATATTTTTGTATATTTTACTTAACAAAAATATTGTTGCACATGGCAAGCTATTTCTGGTCGCTGTGATAAGAACAGTTGTGATGATTAGCTACCAAAACTAAGATGCAAAACTTAACTACCAAAACTAAGGAGCAAAAGATAAAAATGGATATTTCAGTCTTTGAACAGCAAAGTATATAAATAAACTAGTGGGGTCTGTGATTGGCTGTTGCTTCCACCTTGACTTTCCACCACATATTGGGTGGTTATTTGTAAATGGTAACATGCGTTGGTTGTTTTTATTATCCTTCTCCCTGCTTCTTTGCTTCCTTTTTTTTTTTTTTTTTTTGGTAACGTTTAACTTAACTCTCCCAAAAGTTTTTAGTTTCTTGAACACCTGAACCAGATCACCTGCAACTGCACCACTTCACCTGCTTTAGAAGGTCCTCCTAGAAGAGGGCAGCAAACCATGTCTCTGAATACAGTCTGGCAAGAGCAGCATGTGTTGGGGAGGGAGGGCAGAGGAGGGCTGGTCTGACCAATACCCTTACACAGAATCTGGGGTTTATCTTGGCAATAAAGAGTGAAATGTGTAGACTGAGTCATTCCAAGCATAATCTTCATTAATCTTGTATATTCCCCTAAAATAACTGATTCCCTCTCCATCAGACTTGAATCTTCTCACTGGCCTCTACAAAAGCATATTCTAGTTGACTCTTGAAATAAATAAGGCAAAGGCAAGATGATCACTGCAGGATGGTAAAGCTCACCTTAATTCCAGGTCTCATATTTTGGGGTTTTTCTGTTTGGGTTTTCTCATGGGGGGTGAATTGGTGGTGGTGATGGAGGGTTGATCTGGTTTTTCTCACTTTCTAACTGTAAGTCTTGCTTGTATATTTGAGCCTTGACAATCAAGCTGCTCTTAAGTAGAGGTGTAGTCAGATGTGTTAATCATCAGTAGTGTTGTTTTAATTACATGATATTTAGTGGGCAGATGTTTCCAGTTTTACCCCCAGCTGCCTGTTAGGGATAACGTGGGAAGTAGTAACAGCCCTAGGGACTGTGGACCTGCAGTAAATAGTATTTTGTAGTATGATTAGATTTCTGACAGACAGGTAATGTAACAAGGGTACTGTGATAGAAGGAAAATGAAGCTTTCTCTCACTGCTTGTGATTAATTTCTGTAGTGGCTGGGACAGAGAATATGTTGTTGTGGTATTGTACTGCAACAGTAGCACTCCTTTCTGGGAAGGCTTAACATGACAACCAAACCAGGTCTGGGTTTTGAGGATTTAATTGCTGTAGAAAGCTATGGAGACTGAAACCAGGGGATGCTTTTAGGTGTAATTTCACAATGATCCAATACTGATAATAGCATCTAAATAATCTTGGTTTTCCAAACTAGTTTGTTGGTGGTACTCTGTGTTGGCAGTGGTGTTATTACAGGTAGGTGATGAGTTGAATCAGAGCCTCCAGAGCATAGACATTAACAACATAAAATAGTAATGGCACTATCTGTAATATTACTAATGCTGAATATTCTTATTTAATTGTTTAGGGGGTTTCTTCTGGCTTGGAAAGGGTCAGCTTATTTAAGATTGCATCCTCAGTTATTCAGTATTTCAGAAGTCAAGACTGGAAATCTTGCTGTTGCTTTCAAAGATTTCTGTCGCATTGTGTAGCAGATAGATTCTAAGTAAAACAAAGTATTTGTAAAGATGTATGGAAGATGTTCTTGTAGCAGACCTATCAGTTCTAAATCCTTCTGTCTGGCCCAGTGTAGTACTGGGAAAGTGTATTTCAAACCCTTGAGGATGAAATATCTTTGTAAAATATCTAGTGAATTATCAGTACTACCCCAAAATAAAAGCATTGAAATATTACTAACTGGGGTGGGGGAGGGAAAAAAAAACTAACAGAAATCTTTGACTATGTAGTAAATAATCTCAGAACTAGAATTAAGATTTCAAATGTTGATACCACATTTTACTTGCATCTCCAACCAATGTATTATTAGTAATTTATCTTGCTGACCCAAACATTAATTTAGTCATGCAATGTTCTCTTTAAAGAGCAAGAATTCAAAGACTCTGCAAATGCAGTGACCCTCTCCTCCTGATCTCATTCCATTTTCTTTTTAAAAACAATAGTCTAGTGATTATATACATCAGACTGCTTTCTCCTCATTTTTTTCTCTTGACAGGCTTTTTGCAGAAGTTGAAGTTTGAAGGCCTAATTACATTTTCACTTCTAACATCCGAAAAACTTATGTATGTAGAGGAAGTTTTAAGGAACAAAACTGAAATAACATGGAATTCTAATATACTAAGTTTGGTTTTCTGATTATCAGTATTAAACTGTCCTGGTTTCAACTGGGACAGAGTTAATTTCTTCTCAGTACCTCTTGCAGTGCTGTATTTTGGATTTGGAATAAGAATGGTGTTGAAAACTCTCACTGATGTTTTGGTTTTTTACTAAGTTGTGTTTATCCTAAGTCCAGGACTACTTTTTTGTCATCTCATGCTCTGCCAGTGAGGAAGTGCACAAAAGGAATAGAGAAGGAGCACAACTGGGACTGGTGACCTGAACTGGCCAGGATATTTCACACCATGGAATGTCATGGCCAGTCTCTCAACTGGGGGAGTTACATAACAGGGATGATTTGGGTTTGGAGAGGGAGGTCTGCAAGTGGTGAGCAGTTGTATTGTGCATCACTTGTGATTTTTTCCTATTATTATTACTACTACTACCCACTATTATTGCATTTTATTTTACTTCCAATTATTAAACTATTCTTACCTCAAAATACAAGTTCTAGGTCAATTCTTCTCCATGGTCCACCAGTGTGGGAAGGGGAACAGAGGGAGCTAAGCAAGTGGCTGGGTGGTGTTTCATCTCCAGCTGGGCTTAAAACCACAACACAAACCCCAGGAAAAAAATCTAAGTGAGCAGCAATTCTTCCTTTTCTATGCAGAACTTGAAGCCTTGTGTACGTCAGTGAAATGTTCTTGAGAAACTCAAAATTAGGAAGCTCTGTTGCTACATAATGTCTGTTTTTAAGACTCGTTGAAAAATTCTCTGAAGGGATTTAAGGAAAGAGTCTGTGTTAGCTGGAATTAATGTGCTTAAATCAGCTTTTCGGCAGACTTGGAGGGTGCCAAGGAAACAAAAGCAGTTATAGCTAATAGTTCTGTGGGAGAACGAAGAGGGTGATATCTGGATATTATGCTGTGGGATGCTGGTTGAGCCTGGTCTTGAAAGGTAAGGGTGAAAATCAAGTTAGGAGGAAGAGAAACTGAAAAGGAAAATTTCATTTGCTTCCTCAGAGATAAAGTCTTCACCTTTTCACTTCTGCATCTTTGACTAAATCTCTTGCTTTAATAAGACAGAACTAATGGTACCAAGTGGTGCCCAGGCTGATGAGAACTTGGGACATGCTCTGCTAAGAGCTGGAACTGAGGTGATGAGGGAGATGCGTTCCCCACTTGAGGCAGGTGTCTGCTGCAGGAGTTAAGGGGGATTGACTACAGGAGTGATGCTGACATGTATAATAAAAGATCATAAACCTCATGTGGATCATTCAGAGGTAAGGTAGCTCTTTTTGCTGGAGTCTGATTCTCCAAAAGGTTAAAGCCTGTTTCAACTCTGACTGAGAGGGCTTAAATCTGAGTGACTATGAGCAGCCAAGCTCTTAGTTCTGAGTAACTAACTGTGGCCTTGGGCCAGTCATCCTCCAAATGTATCTCACAAAGAAACTGTTTGGCTTTCAGGGGAGCAAAATAAATCGGAAATAACAGTTCTCAAAAGTTCTGACTTTGGCTAGTATAATAACTTACCAGGCAGAGCTGATATAAATGTGTATCTCAGTCCTAAAATACTGTTCTTGATATGCTCCAGTGCTCCCTGGCATAAGGACAGTATTGTATGAAGAATTAAATGGACAAGCTCCAAACAGCTACAGGAATTGTTATAATGGCATCAGTGTAGAAGGAGTTTATTGTTAGAGTTGAATAGGGGGGCTTGCTTCCTGGGCACTAACCTTTCTCCCTATTAATTCTTTGACATGGAAGGAATTAATAAGATTCCCAGAGAATAGCTTCTGTACATGGCTTGAGGAACTTAATTAGTATAAAAGAAACAGTATTATTCCTAAAGCTACTTCATTACTGTTGGCTTTACAATAGGACTTTTGCCTAAAATGTCCCTGTCTCCTGATTCACTTCCTGCTATAAACTCTGCAAAACAATAGACATTTCACTGAAGATATATAGCCCTGCATTTCATCAGCAGAACATGTCAGGCAGAGCTCATTTATCTGTGGTAAAGGAAGGGCTTTACTGTGTCACTATAAACTGGTGCTGTTGCTCAAGCAGTTGCTGTTGAGTTGACTTGGATGGAAATTACAGAAGGGAGCTGACATTCCATGCCTGCTTTATGACAAGAGTTCGCTCCAGCCTTTGGATTAGGGGGGAGGACTCTGCCCTGTGGTGCAGAAGTATTCATTTATGCTGACCTGCAGGGCTTCTTAAAATAAAACCAACAAAACAAACAGAAACTTTATTCCTGTCTTCTCTGCAGAAAACAAATGTAGATAGCTGGGAAAAGCTGGCTTTATACATAATTTTGCTTAAAATTCTATAATTAAGATGAAAAATTGGTTGTTTTATGCTGAATTGTAGGAAGTTGTATGGGCTAGACTCTGTTTTTCCTTCCTTTTTTAAGTTGCTATCAGAGTCTAGGCAAGCTCTCAATACTTGATCTCTTTCAGTAATGATGATCATGTAGATACCTTTACTATTGACAGAAAGTCTTCTGTGCCTTAATTATTCTGCAATTTTGTACCTGTTAAACACGAATCGTTCACATCTGAGGTAGTCATAGACAGCTGTTGTAAAAGAGAAAAGTTTGGACAGTATGAAACAGTAATTAAAAACACTTGTGAAAAACAAGGAGACAACAAAAATATTTCAGACAAGAACATGGCTTTTATTTGAAAGGTTCTTTCCCAGTGAAAGTTGGGCAGTGAAACAGTGAAATTGATTGATTTGAGTGGAATTAAATTTAATAATCTGAAATTCCTTGTCATTGGTTGGCATATATAGTCACTAACAGTATTACATTTGCAATCAAAATATGGTTTACTTTAAATTAACATTTAAAGTGTAAATAAAGATTGTAACACATGGAGTTTCTTAGCAAGAGAGAAGGAGTTTGAAGAGAATTCTGAAATGTTATGGCAGCAGTCAAGAAACAGAATTTGTTCTGAGTGAAGGCAAGAGACAGAATTTCTCTACAGGGAAAGTACTAGTTCCTAAAAGGACACATGGAATTTCTGAGGACAGCAGAAGAAACAAGAAGCATATTTAAAAATAGATTGTGTTAAAAGTAAAAATAACCGTGGGATACTTATCTAAAATGAGAGGATTTTTTTCCCCACAAACTTCCTGTCCTGTTCCTAACAGTCTGAATCAGATGCTCACCAGTGGGGCTGGATAGACTGTCAGCTGTTCTTCTAAGGAAAAAGACTAAGGTAATCTTTCACTGGATGTCACATTTTTAATATAAATGAAAATGTGCAGAGAACAACTGCTTTTTAATACTTGGGAAAAAAATATCAAAGTACTAAAATCAAACTGATTAATATGGTAAAGTGTAATTCTCTACATAAGTAAATATTTTATGGCACCATAATAGTGTCATCTTGCTGAGATCTTGCATCACTGATGATAGATATAATTAGACCACTAATCTCTTTTAAATCACTACGAGAAAATCTTAATCTCTGAATATACATAAAGTTAATTTACACTTGATAAATTGAAAGCAATAGTACTTTATTAACCACTGAGGTGTATTTCCCCAAGAAGTTCTCTGAGTGCATATATGTATTTATTTGGTGCATATAGCCTCAAGCCCTGTATCTATTTATACAGACATTAAAGTGTGTTACTATAAGTAATGCAGTCAAATTACTGTACCTGCATGTGTATTAACCCCAGTGCAGACAAATTCTGCTTTCTTCACAGGAAGAGCAATAGAGTCGATTCCAAAAGTACACTAAGGTGATTCTAATAATGTTGCTTCCAAATTGTTTCTAATACTACACTTGGATGGGGTAAAAACTTAGCAGTTAAAAATATATTTTCAAAACTCTGATAACAGTTATTGTCTTGCTGGCTTCCAAAGGTGTCCAGGCATTTTTCATTTAAGCGTCAAAAGGATAGAAAATATCTTGCGAGCAGAAAAGAATATTCAGCAGTTTGAAAATACTATTCCCTAAAGTGGCACATTGAGAAACCTCCAAATATTAAGATGTTCATAAAAATTGCCTTTTGGTGAGCTTTATTTTTTCCAGCCAACAGTCCTGATTTTCTTATCTTCAAAGTTATGATTTCATAGCATTTATAAATATGTTTCATTGCAGTTATAAAGATGTTAGTTGAATTATAAAGATGTTTAAGTGAAAGATTGGAAAACACATTTGTTGTTTCTCAGGTTGTACTAAAATCTGAATCCAGTTGTTTGTACAAAAATGTTGCATAAATTCCTCATTTCTGATCAGTCTCCATTCCCTTGGAAGCCAGAACCAGTTCAAAGTCTATGTGAAGATGACTCCCAAAATAACACACTGCCTTTCCACCATTGCACAACAGCTAAATTTATTATACCTATATGTGTGTGTGGGGGTATTATGTATATAAAAAGTATAGTAAGTATATATATGGAAATACAGTAAAAATATATGTAAATAGAGTAATAAATAGTATACCATTTCCATGTACATATTATAATGTAATATATATATAATTATATGTTGTATATATAAATATATATATAATGTATAAGCGGTATATCAGCCTACCAAAGTCAATGCATGGGAATAGCTGATCTGAAGATTATTATCTTCATTGTCAAAAGATTCTGATAGTTTGTGCCACCAGACTCAGATACTCAGATATTGAAGATACATTTCTTACTCCTTTCACAGTAATTGTCCCCAAACTGGCCTAAGATAAGAACATGGGCCCTGGTTTTCACAGGGAGTGGCATAGATGCAAATCAGCACTGGGTTTGTGCACAGTGGAGGGATTTTGGGGCACAAGGTGGTGGCATTCAAGAAACTCTGTGGAATAGTTGGGGATTTTCTGTGTCAGTCCACTCCAGGCTGCAGGTTCTGTCCTCTGCCAAACTGGAATTCCCTTTCATCGCAGTATGAACTCTTCTACCGGGAACTGCTATGATTTATGCTGAATTCCTGTTCTGTTTCTTCCATCTTTGAACAAGTTTGAGCATTATTTGAGCAAACAAAGAGATGAATGACTGTTTTGATGTTAGATTGAAGAAAGTCTAAGTGTTCTGGCATGGAGAATTCCCAGCTTTGACAATGCTCTAGGCAAAACGGAAGCTTAATTCCTTACAGAAAGAGCTGTGTTTATGATTGTATCTGTCCCTTGTAGTGTGCTGTAAAGAAAGCTTGGTCTCACATTAATGAGACTGTAGAAGACTAAAGTGCAGCTCTGGTCAGAAGTGTAAGAAACAATAAATTAAAAGATTTCTCCTCTCAAATATGAACTGTTAATTTTCAACATAGGAGAGTGAAAAAAGGGAGACTAGGGAAGGGAGAAATCATGTTCAGTCTTAGGAATCTTACCAACCTGACCAAATTTCACAGTAATGTTAATAGCAATTAATTCAAATCCATTTGTCAAGGACATCCAGAAGATAAATTTTATCCTGGTGCTATGGTCTTACAATCCTACTGAAATAATCTAAGCAAACTTAAAACTTAAGTTAATGAGTCACAGACTGAGTGAAAGAGTACAGGAAGACTTGGCGTCCATCTGATTATATGCCGACTTGCATAGGAAACACGGCCAAGAGGAAAATACTCTTAGGACTGTTTTGCAGCCCTACCCAGTGATCCAGAGCTCTTGCTGTCCTCAAACCAGGCTGTCCCCGGGGACAGCGCTGGAGGCACAGCAGTGATGAGAAGGGCAGATGGGAGGGAAACGCAGAAACTGGCGGCAGAGGCAAAGGCTGAAGGGACGAAAGAAGGTCACCATGGTGGCTGCTGCTTGGAACTTGAAATAGTTCTCTGTCTAAAACAAATAAATCCGAAAGATAGGCGTTCTGATACTGGGCGAGAGCCGCGTAGCTCCGCGGAGAGCGGTGTAACCAAACCAGCAGTGCCGTGTCAGAGGTGGCCCTGTCCTTGAGCCCGTGCCCGGGGCAGCTGCGAGCCCGGCCCGGCCCGGCCCGGCCCGGCCCGGTCCCGAGCGGGCGCTCCCGGTGCCGCAGTGCCGGCGGAGCGCACCGCGCTGTGCGGCCGGGATCAGCGCCCGCGCCGCTGCCGGGCGCGGAAAAGTCCCTGACACTTCCCACGATCTGCCAACTCGCTCACATTTCGCTTCGGGAAAAAACATCTGTTTATTCACGGTGCCCCGCAGTGGAAACGGG
>VXBI01004342.1:0-57803 GCA_013397375.1 Toxostoma redivivum | reverse complement strand
TCGGGCAGCCCCCGACGGCCGCGGGGGAGCGCGCCCCGGCCGCGGGCGCGCGCACCGCCCCTCACCGCCCCCGACGAGGAAGCGGCGTTGATTGGCAGCCACGGAGAGCCAATAGGCGGCGGCGGAGCGGGAGCTTGCCCGCGCTCTCGGCCAATGGGAGGNGGGAGGAAAAGAAGGCGAGGATGGAGTCCTCAACTTGAGCAGCTGGATTTTTCCTTCCGGCTTTGAAATCCCGGTGCCCCGGGTGATGGCAGGTAACGATGCTGATTTGGTGGGAGGAGATGTTTCTACGGGGGAGAGTGAGGTTTTACACAGCTCAGGGTCTCCTGAGCACTCGCAATGACCCTCAGTCAATGAAGCTCAGTCAAGCTTCTTGGTCTTGCCGTTGGCGCCTTCTATCTTGACTTTCCCTTTTTTTGGCCTGTGGAAAGAATCTTCTCATGTCCCAGAGCAAAACGTCTCTGTGAGAGACAGACATCTCTTTATGCACACTGAGGCTACCTGGTTAGGGAAGAGCAGGATGTGTACAGTGTCTGCCTGGCTCGCTGTGTCTTTCTCAGCTGTCTCTGCTTGGAGTGACTCAGAAGCTGATGGATTCAGTCTTCTGAGCCGTCATCCTTTTGCCTGAGCACTGAAGGAAGCCAGAAAGATGCAAGTGCCATATGCTGTCCTTTGTAAACTGAACAGTTTGAAAACTAAATGCAGTCTTGCAGTTTTAAACGCTTGGATTACTTGATTAAAATCGTAGATTAGCCAGGATAACTTAAAACTAGTACACCACTGCTCATGTTTCCTGTACCTGTTTGTGTAAGTTTGATCATTTGACACAGACTGGGGTAAAAAAACGAGCCCTGAATATGCTAGGCACTTTTGTTTCTGTTGTGCTCCACGATCTCCTTCTTAAAAGACTGCCACGAGACTGTTCTCTCTTGCTATTGGGAAGTAGGTGGGAGATTCCCTTGGGCTAACTTGGATTTAATGCCAGCGTCTGTTCAGCTCTTCTTTAAAGCCAGAAGCCTTTCCCCTGCTTTTAAAAGTTAAAACAATAGTAGTGCATTGTTACAAGAGCCATAGTGAAGGCTGCATTATGTAAGCAACTGAGTTTTCATTCTGGTTTTAGTGCAAGAAAAGGATCATTCTCATGTGTCTGTGATGAGTCCGGCACCACTTCATTGCTTTCTTGGGCAGAGTGGGCACACATGACGTTATGGCTTTTATTTCTTTTATGCTAAAAGGTGAGCAGTAACTATAAGAGTTTGCCAGCTGTGTTTCAGATGGTCAAAACTTGTTAATTGCATTCTTTACTATTAAGGTTATTAACACCAAGTGCTCATATGCTGGCTGTTTTATACTTGTACTTGCCTGAAATTATATTTCATCAACTTGCAGTTTGCTTTAAAGATAGTAGTTATAGTCTGCCAATTATGACTGAATCAGCTGAAACAGGAGCACGTATTAGCATAAGGAGCATGTCTGTTGAGCACAGTGTAGCATCATTTAGAGATCCCTGATCTCTGTACACCACAGCTTCAGTGTGGTGAGCAGGAGAGCTGTGCAGGTGCCACCTCGCTGTGACTGTTCTATGCTCAAGTGCTCCAAACTCCCTTTGGGAAGTAGTTTACAAATCTGGATCAATCTTTTTTTAAATTTTTTTTCCATGCTTTTGAAATACCATAATAATAAAATGGCTTTTTGATTGTGGTCTAGATCATTGTGGTCTGTGAATGTTTTTAAACAGTGCCTTCAGAAAATACCTAGATGATATATTTTTCTGGTGGGTGAATGTCTGCTTTCTTGTGACAAGCACTTGAGTGTTGGTCTGAAATCAGTGAACCTATTATTTTTACCAGATGGCACATTTGATTGATTTAGTGTCAGGAATGAGAAGTCTTGTTCTCGTGGTCTGTCTGTGGAGCATATAGGCACCTTTTCCTGCTCTAGAGCTGAGTGAGCTATTCCTTAAAGATGTCCATATGTCATTTCTGTGCTACCCTGATTGTGGTTAAAATCAGCCTGAAGGTGACTGTGGGTTAATGGGTAGCCTATAAATGCAGGCCAAGAAAATTCCGTGCTTATTACAGGAATTGGATGAAATGCTTAGCAATGCTGCCAGTCAAAAGTTGCCTGTGCTTGTACAAATCTGTGTTGTAATATAAAGCTAAAAGGTAGCTTTCTGTTTCTGAGTTGGTGCCTGCTTTTCTTAGTGCAGCAGTTCCTGGAAAAACTGCATCTTCGTATACATTAAGCCAGGAGTAGAGTAAATGCAGGTTGAAAGTGGTTTTTGATTTGGCTTGGTTTGGTTTTTGTTTAATATATTTTTTAAAACATCCATGTCAACTAATACATGAGTGCCTTTTTGGTTCTTAGAATCCCTGTTTTTAAAAAAATACTATTATTTACTTTCTTGTTACCTGAGACCTGGAATGGAGTGTCTAATGCTTGAATTTAAAACTAGTCTGTGAGATTAACAACTTCTTTGTAACATGGGATTTAATTCAAACTCAGTCATAATCCTCAGAATTTCAAGAGGTGATACTGTTCCTTTCAGCTAAACCCAGTTACTGATTTATGACTTAATGTAATGATGAATTATTCCCAGGAGATGAAAAGGAATAAGTAGAAAATAAGAATGATGTAACTCTGCTGAGATAAGCCAAGCTAAGTATTCTGTGATTGAATAGAAGGCTGTGTTTGATATGAATGTTACACGTCTGGTTGGCTCACTGGGATTGAGAAGGATAACGTGGAGTTGACAGTAAAACAGATACTGTATTCTGGGGTTGGTTCACAGTCTCCATAGTCCAATTTGTCACAAGACTTGAATGTTGTTCCTTTATGTGTTATCCTTTAAGGTGCCTTGCTTAGGGGAGGGGAATAATCCCAATTTCTCAAATGGTGTTGGTCTAGAATCTGCCTTGATGAGTGCTCCATGGAAAGTGAGGGATTCTGCTTGAGCCACTGGTACATTGCTTAGAGTCCTGTGGATCTTGGTGGACAGGATGTGTCAATATTTGAGGAGGTTCCCAGCCCTAATTGGTAAATAGGAGTAGAACTAACATGGCTATTGTAACACTGCAGTTATGAGCACCAAGGCAAAAAGAAAATGTTTCTCAGGCTTTTTAAATAAGGTGGTTTGGTTGAGATTTTCAGATCATGCAAATATTTAAAGACTGTTCTGGCTTACACAAGGTATTGTAAATATTTTGATAGTATTGGAAACCTGTATCTCAAACTGTTTGGCTTTTAGCCAGTGCACATTGTTAACCCTTTTTGCTTGTGTAGGACTCTGCTTTAAGAACTAATTCCAAGGTATCTATGGGCCAAACATTTTGAACAACCTTCTTTGCCTTTTATCACATACCCTAGAGCAGTGAATGACAAATGGGACTAGAGTATAAACAGCAGAAATTGTGAGAATGAGAAGTCTGTATGATATCGTTAAATATTTCTTTGACAGACTTTTACTGAAACCAAAAAGGCTGGATTTTATGTCATCTTTTGATATAAACTTGTAAATGTAACATAGTATATGCCCTGAAAATGGGCACCACTTAGACTTTGACACTGTGAATGTGAAAGTGTGTTCTAAGTATCTTCTTACGCCTGTTGTGATTAATCTATCACAGAATCCTGCTGTACTTGGAAGCTCTTAGCTTTTGATATAAAGTAATAAGTAATTTGCTACTAATAAAACCGGCTGACCTTGGTGTTACTGGACTGTTCATCCTGAAGTCCTTGTTGCAGAAGTGTGATGTTCTTTCTGTCTTATTTTATTGTGTCTTTGTGCATGAGTAGCACAAACAAGGCTCATAAATCTGGCATTCATGTGTGATTGTACATTATTGTCTTCCACATACCAGGTGAATCTATTGCTACCTGGTGACTGTAGCAACAAAATTGTATGTTGACTGGGCTCTGAAAAGCCTAGCAGAGTTTTGTGCCTGGCCTCTCAACAGGGTTTTGGGTTACAAAACCAACTTTAACAGAGCTTCTTAGCTGGCATAGTAATACTAGCTGAATATTGAAATGAGATTTATTTTAATATATTTTTTAAAATTCTCCATAGCAGATGCACAGCCATACTTGATTAACTTTAAAATAATATGACAAAGAATATAATGAGCTAGGTTTTTTCCTAATTTCTGACTTACTAGGTTAAGTAAAAGGTGCAGGGTGAATACATTCAGTGCCCTTTTTAAAAGGAGTAATGTGAAGTACAGATTTCAATAAAAAATCTGCGGTGAGTCATAGGACAAACGGGACATGGTTTTGGTTTGACTTACACCTCTCATCCTCTCCCTTAATTGAGGCTTTCTTGGCAATTTGACAGATACCTACCTCCCTGCTGAGTGAACAATGCTGTTTTCTTTTGGGGAGAAATGATAAATGGATAATAAACAGATACAGATCCGTTAAATGAACTCTCTGTATTTAATGGAGCCACATGTATGCAACATCAACTTGTAGGCATGCTTACTTTCAGAGTCCTTGAATAATATTCTTAAAATCATTTTTTTCCAAAGTCTTCGAGTTCTCTTTGTTCCTTAATAGTTAGAGATAAAAGCTTCAAAACTAATTTTTCAGTTACCTGAAGTAATCTAAGCACTCAAAGTAATCTGATATCTGGGCAACATATAATTGTGTTTAATTTATAGGAGCTGCTGAGCAGCTTGCTTTAAGGTCTAGAGGGAATTCATTTGAAGGAAATGATTCCAAAGTTCTTGCTGTGTTGAGTGAGGTTACAGTTCCATTCCAAAATGTGGATATGCTGTTTTATATAGGAGAAACTGGGTAAGCAATTCCTTTACACAACTTTTCTTTAGTTTTTGTGTGTTAGAGAGCTTCATATAAAGAATGTTGTCAGTCTAGTGTCATTCAGACACAGAGAGAAGTGAATTGAGCGGTTAGTTTTTCCTCTTTTGGGCAATTAAATTCTTAGAAACTGTAACACCCACACCTGGGAGTATTGCCTTGTCACTGATTATTAGGGCACTGAGAGCTTTTTTTTTTTTTTTTTGAAAGCTGGTGTAACTGAAAGTAGTAACAACCAGCACATATGGATAAAGTATGATCAACCAATAAGTTTTGATTGATTGTGCCACTTCCCAAAGCACACTTCCATGCTGTCTTAAGCAAGCAGAGTTCTAAATGGAAAGTTAAGTGAAAAGTTTTTTTCTGTTACTGTGTCATTGATGGTCTATGGTAAGATGACTATAGTTGGATGCCAGCTGCCCACCAAGCAACTCTGTCCCTGTCCTCAACTGGACAGGGCAGAAAAACTGTAACAAGAGACTCTCAAGTTGAGGTAAAGACAGAGTGAGATCATGCCCCAGTTATGATCATGGGCAAAACATACTTGATTCAGGGAAATTAATTTAAGTTACTGCAAGTCAAATCAGAGTAGGGTAGTGAGAAATAACCCCAAATCTTAAAACACCTTCAACCAACCCTTCCCTTTTCCACAGGCTCAACTTCACTCCTGATTTTTCTGCCTGAGTGGCACAGGGTGACAAGGAATGGGGCTTGCAGTCAGTTCTTCACACATTTATCTCAGCTGCTCTTTGCTCCTCATAGTCTTTCTCTGCTCCAGAGTGGGGTCTCTCCCATAGGAGACAGCTCTCTACAAACTTCTCCAGCATGAGTCCTCTCAGGCTGCAGTTCTTCCCAAACTGCTCTGGTGTGGGTCCTTTCCAGGGGGTCAGTCTTTCAGGAACAGCCTGCTCCAGTGTCCTCCACAGGATCACAGGTCCTGCCAGGAGCCTGCTGCAGCCTGGGCTTCCCATGGTGGGCTCACAGTCCCCCTTGGGCTTTCATGGCTCCACTGTGGGGCCCTCCATGGGCTGCAAATCCGGCTGTATCCTCAGGAGCGTGTGTTGGAGATGGCTTTAATGAGTAGGCAGTTTTGGTATGTGGATCATGCATTAGCATTCTATAGACGTTTTAAGATATTATCATTTGATTATACAGATTTTAATTGCTGCTGCTCTTAAAATATGTAATTAAGTTGATTATCCAGTTGCTAATAGTATGCATAAGAAATGCAAAAGAATGTTTAATAGATTTTAATCCAGGAAAGATCAATTTGTAATCATCTGATCTTTTCTGAAAAAGCCTATCCATAGGACTTGTATGAATCAATCCCTGTTGGAATTTGACACATCCACAAAGAAAACTTCCCATTTAGATAAAATGGATGTAGAGTCTTACCACAACCCTGTTAGGTACCCAGTTAGCTAATTAGTCCTGCTGCCTCTAACAGAGTAATCTCTCTGATGTATAGTCAGATAATATACACTTCTAGCTGCCTACCTAACAGCACTTTATTAATCCTATAATTCTTTAAGCATGTTCATATTGAGTGTTCTGTTCCATTTCAGAATTCCTCAAACTTGATGCTTAAAATATTAGTTCATATTTGTGAGATAGGGAAATTAAACTTTGTCTTGGTACGGTCCAATGTGAATTGCAAATTGGGATTTTAGGTTGTGTTCATTTCAGCAAACAGTCCAGATAGGTTTATCAACACTGATTTTGTTCTTATTTTATATTTCCTCAGGCTTTTTTTAAACTTGTCTGGGCAGTAGATCAGTCATGATTCACAGGTCACCAATAATATAATGGTAAATAGCCTAGGAGTAGCTTGGTGAACACATCCAGCTTTGTAATATTTCTTGACTGTCTTTTCAGGGCATAAAATAAATGTAACATCAGTCTGAGTTTGTATTATTCTGTATCTTGATCAGAATATCTTGTGAAAGTAAGCTCAGTGCTGTGTTGAAATGTAGGTTCTCAGCATCACTCAGGATGGTATCCTCATAAAAAGAAAGTGATGCTAAGAATTTGGTTACACAGCATCTTTCCTTTTACTATGTAATAGTAAATACTAAAAAATAGTAATTATCAACTTGGTATGCTCAGATGGAATCTCACTTGCTCTGTTTTAATTGACTTGTCCTGGTTCTGGGCAGGACAGTTGATTTATGCAGTCGGCAGGAGGGGCATGGCCAGGATCTGGAGGTTATTCTGTACCACCTCAGGTAATTTTCCAGGGATGGGGAGTAAGGCTCCCTTCAGAAGCATGAAGGAGGAAGTGCTTGGGCATTGCCAGGGTGTTTCTTCGTGCTGAGCCTGCTAGAGCATCCCAAGTTATATTTTAAAATTCATGAACAAAAGCTGGTTTGGAGTCCTAAGTCCTTTTAATTTCTAATTTGAAGGCTAATAATCATATCAAGCAAATAAAATTATTTGTCAGCATTCATCTTCTGCCTTTGTTACTACATTAGTGATAGCATTGTTGCAAAGATTGTTAAAGTAAGGATAATAAAGGAGCAGTCTACCAATACAGCTATTTCTGTGTTTATTCTGCTGTCTTCTGTCATTTCTAGCTTTTGTTACTGTGAATATTTGTTACTGTGAATTTCCCCTCTTTTCCACTTCACATAGAGGTATTCCTGTAGGTAATGTGGTTTTCTTCTTCTAATGCAGCTTTGGGGACATCTGCTAAGAGAAGTCTTGTTTGATTATCTGTTATTCTCATGTGATATAGTAATATTGAAATAATATTGAAGTAACATTATTTTATCAGATTGCCAAAGCTGAGCTTCTCAGGACAGGTAGTCACTTCTAGTTTTGTCATCTATTCTCTTTTGAGGTATGGATGTATGGAGTCCCTTTGTGGTCAATGCAGTGTGCTGTTTGATTTAGAACACTGTCACCTATAAATCCCATACAAAATTTGGAGCTGGGAAGGTGAAACTTGGAACATACATGGGTGGGACCAAAGGGCCCCCCAATAATGTGGCATTGTTCTTGCCACAGCAGCTCATTGCAGAAGGAGCTGTGTGTGCTGTGTTGTTTAGTGTGCATTAGTGGCCCCTGGTAGATACCACTTAGTGCTGGTGTGTGAAGAATCTCTGTGGAGTGTTAAGTGTTCTTTAAAGTTGCTGGTATTTCAAATGACTAATGACATATTGCAGAGGTGTCACCACTTCTCTTGACCAGTCTTCTCTTCCTACATAACCACATACAAACATTTCAGCTGTGTGGCATGTACAGTGAAGTTCCAGTGTTATTAAATGGGCTTGATTTATGTTCCCAAAGGCAAAAACATAATCTCTTACTTGTATGCCTACTGCTTACACATAAGCAATGAAAAAATCTTTCTTTCTTTCAGGGTGCCAGCCTTTTTCTGTAGGGTATCTTGCGTGTGGTCTGTGTACTTGCCTATTCTTTGTGTTAGCAGAAGGTCTTGTAGCTTGTTAAATTGGCTCCAAAGTTTGTTGCTGCTTCTCCTCGCAGTGATAAGTTACTTCAAAGCCAGTGATAGTCTGTGTTGTGACTAAAACAGGAAATCAGGGTTTTTCTCTGGTGCTCAGCTTTTTGTTCTTGCTGTATGCTCCTTGGAGGTTGTGTTTATCTGGATATGCTGTGTCTAGGGTTGGTTCTCTGGTCCAGCAAGAAAATTTTTATTTTTGCAGAGTCATTTTCATCTCGATAAAGCTTAGCACCTGACTTGCCAAACAGAATCGATGGCATAGGGATGTGTCAGGAGGGATGACTGGGGATGTGGCACAAACAATACCACTGTCAGTGGAATGAATTTATGCCATAACAAAGTGATCAGGCTACTTATTGAGCTATGTAGTGCAGTGAATAATGCCCGTAAAGTGAATGTTGAATGTAAACAAGTCTCTGTATAAAGTGCTTTTATAATCAGATGCATGCCAAAGATGGTCAAGTGTAATAAAGGAGGGGAAAAGGAATGGATGTAAATGCAACATTGCTGTTTGCCCTGGCAGCTGAAGCTGCTGAAATACAGCCAAGAAAGATGTGGCACCTCTTCACCCAGCCTCTACCCTTACACTGTCTACAGTTAAGGGAATCGCTGATACACTTGAACTTGTTTCTTGATTTTTACCAATTTTAAATGCATGGGTGAATAGAAATTTAGTATAAAATTATATTCATCAATTTAAAGGTAAACTTGTGGGTGTTTTCTTGATTTTTTGCTTAAAATATGTTGGAGTGGGAGTACCAGAACACAATTGAAATACTTTTTAAAGTTAAACAAGTACCAAGTAGAAAGGAGCCAAAAGTCCTTGCCTTTTTACTTTTAGAATATTCACTTCTAAATAATGTAGGTGTTTATGAGGTTTAATGCTGATATTTTATTCTTATGTAATGAAATACATTTTTTATAGAAAAAAAAGTGAATGCTAAATAATTGTTTTGAAACTCCTAGCAGATGATTTAGATTAATCTGTTAGCACATTATTGTTAAACCAACTTTTGAAGAAGTAGCTTTGAATTTCAGTTCAATATTTAATTTCCAAAATGAATGCAGTTTTGTGGAAATAATCAATTGTGTTTTTATAATGTTAATATCTTCTTTCCCTTTTTTTTTTTCCTTCTCCTGGGGTAAAATCTAGGTATTCAAAAATGCCGTTGCTATAATTTCCTAGACTGAAAAAGAAAAACTGCTTCCCTACCTTATTGAAACCTCTTAGGGTTTGCATTTTTGGGTGTTTGGTTTTTTTGCGCTTTTTGGTTTAGTGAGAGTTTTTTTGGTTTTTGTTCATTTGTTTTTGTTTGGTTTTTTTGGGGTTTTTTTGGTTTGGTTTTTTTTTTGGTAGCTGGGTTTGGTTTTGGGTTTTTTCAGAGTTATTGGAATTTGAGAAGTAGATTTAGTTGAATTCCTGTTACTTTTGTTCTATGATGCTGTCTAATCTGCTTTCTTAGCTATTCTGAGTGAACTGCTATTCCACCAGATTTATTTTTCTTTAGGCAGGTGTTTAGATTGGCTAGCAGAGAACATTTTAGAACAGTATTGCAAAACATTTTGTGGTTTTCTTTGTTTAATTGTTTTCTGCACTGCAAAGGTGCCTGGGATATCATGAATGTCTTGTCTGTTCATTGAGCTAAGACCAAATTTATTATTTATGCTCATACACACAAATTTGAGGAGATTAAAGGACAATCCATATAGTTTAAAATGATCTGTATGTGAACCTTTAGATTTATTTGAAATTAAATTTGATCTTAACATTGGCTTGAATTTGGCTAGGAAATTCTTTGTCCAAAGTAGTATATAAGCAGCTGGTTCTGCTTCGGCTTGTTTCATCCCTATATCAGAGAGCAACGTGTGGGTTTAGTCTGTGTCAAATTACTGTCTTTTAGCTCTTGGTTTAGCATGGGCTATTCCATAGTTTCTGGTAGAATGTAAATCCTGTGATATGTGGTGTCATGAGTAAAATCTGTGCTGTGCAATGTTAATCGTTGTCAGGTCAGTCCCAAAGAGTTCCATACCTGATAAACAGATGAAACAAGTATCATACAGTGACTGAATTTATTTTGGGTTGTACAAGATAACCTGTAGTTTCTATGCTTTAGACTTTGATTAGTCTGATAAAATGTGATGTTGTTTCTCTTTCTACAGAGATCCACTTAGCTGGGGTTTTTTACTAGCCCTGTACAGAAACTAAAACTGTGATTGGAGATCTCCCCTTTATCCCTCCTCCCCTTTCTTGCAAAAGAGGCTGGAGACGAAGCACCTTTGTTTCTACTTGTTGTTAGGCATTGCAGAAACACTTTGTGTAATTAAGGAAAAGTAGTGCTAAATTTAGCATGTAATTAATGTGTTGCTGAACAAAATTACTAGTTTTACAGTAATCATTTTAGAATTTTTTATGCCACTGCAAAGGTACCTTATTGCACAGCAGGAAAAAGATGAACAGGTTTCAAAGTTTAAGTATATCTAAAGGTACTTCATTTGGTTCATGTGTTTTATTTTTTGCATTTGCAGTATTTATTTCACATATGGATTATTTAATACATAGGGATAAAATACTACATTTTCTGAGTGAATATTACTATCCCAATATAATGTCTTTTGATATGATTTGTCTGAATTGTGAATGATGTTAGTATTTCAGCTTTAAGTGTATAGTGTGTTTGGGATTTGTTTTAATTTTCAGGGTTGTGTAAAGCATCTAATTTATTTAGCATACTCAATGCAATTTATTAGGTAGGAAAAATACTATCAAATCTATTGTACAAATTGTCTCTTTAAAGCTGAAGATTTTATAAACATGCTTCTGAAAATATGTTTTAAATTTGCCAAGGAAAAATGTATCACATGAATCCTTCAATTTTTTTTATTTCAGTGAATAATTAGAGAACAAAGTTATGTAATCTCATTTCTGAAAAAAAAAAGCTTTTATGAAAATCTTGTGAAACACTCTTTGTAATGCAATAGCAATTAACTTGTGCAGTGTTCAACCCTGCAAATGGGGAGAAATAAGCAATGTAAAACTTACAGCTCTTGTTAAATTGCTTTGTCAACTGTTGTTGCAATCCTTCAGGAATCTCTGCATTGCTTCCCAGAATGAATTAAATTTGAGCTACTTTCTCTAGTTACGCAGCTGAAACGGCTCATGAGAATTTTTGGAATGTGCAAAGAATAGCATATTGCACCTAGGCTTTGACATTAGAATTTATGTAGCTGTGGATACTGAAAGAGTTGCTGGAAGTCCAATACATATGCTTAAAAAAATTTGTATCTTGTTTCCCAGTTGTTTTTCTGTCCTAAGAGGGGGAAAAAAATCATCTCAGGTGAAAGACAAGTACAAGTAAGGATTTTGCATATACATGTCAAATACATAAAATGAAAATGCATCATCTTGGAGTTTTGTCTAAAGCTAGGCTGCTGAAACTTAAATATTCAAGCAAGAAGTTAGGTATTTGAAAATTTGTTTAATGATTCGTAATTTGATTTCTTCTGGTTTTGTCAAGAATTCAGAACTTGATACAGAATTACTGGTTATCAGAAGTAACTTGCCTCCAAATCCTAAAGTCGTTGAATATATTCTGGAATATTACTGTTGAAATGCCCTAACTAGAGGACTGTAAAATATGAATTTAGAGGTTTTCAAAATTTGGATAAGTTTTCAGTGCCTTTGTGTTATAGGCAAAAGTGCTGGCTTTGTACTTGGACACGTTGGATCCCTTGAGTCGGAAGCTTTTCTGCATAGCTAAAAGAACCCTTTCTGTATCATTGTGTCCTGATTACTTCATATCAGTGACATAAGGAGGAACTTTTTTCATCCTATGTTGGTGCTGTCTTCCATTGACATTCACCTTTCCAAGAAAATTGAAGTGGTGAAGCACTTGGATTGTCAGTTGGAGCCATGAGGGAGTTAGTAAAAGCAATTTTAAGGCTAATTTTGCTAGGATTTAGTCACACCTGTGAGCCATCACTAAACCTTCAAATGGCCTTCTTTATTGCTGCACTATTTTTAGGTTGAAAAGGCTATCTTTAGAAACTTTTTATTTGGTGAACGTTGTAGGGATATAGTTCACATATTCTCATGCAAGCATCCAGGGAGAACTTTGAAAAAAGCCTTAGGACTTTTCTGATGTTGCATAACAGTTATGCAGCAGTTCTAAATTGTTCCATTTGGTACCAGACTTCATTATTGAGAGCCTCAGAGTCAAGACCAACAGAAGATCTGTGTGGCAGCTATTATATCTTCTTTTAGAAAAAGTTCTTAAAGCTGAAATTTAGGTGGATGTTAGTTCTAACAAAATGTTGGCTAGACTAGTTTGGTGTCATTAAAATTCTTCATTTTGTGTATCAATAAGAATAGACTCACAAATATTTCTGAAAGAATAGCTTTGAAAGAAGTTTTAGGTGTCAGTGCTAGAAATGCAAGCCTGAAATAGTTTGGATTTCGAGCTTTATCTCATGCCAGTGGATGTTACAATAAAAATATGTTCATATGATAAGGAACAGATAGTTAAACCAGGAAGTACCATGGCCAGGACAGGGATTAGTTGTTGAGTATGTGTGTACCAAATGAGTGTTTTTTCAAGCTTAATTACTTTAGTATCTGCAATTTATGTAATACATAATGGACCATAGTGAAAAATCAATGTCATTACATGAATTAAGTATAGCGTGAACTTTTTGTGTTGTACCAGTACTGTGAAATTTTTCTTCACATACTAGAATTCATTGTTAAAGGATTGGTGAATGGCTCTGGCTGCAAGATTCAACTGTGTAGCCTTGTACTTCAGCATAAGGAAAAAAGAAAAATGGACTACAGCTATGTGTGTGCAGAAGGTAAAGAAGCAAATGAAATGTAACTGGCCATGAGAATGACACTCTAGCTTTTGTCTTTCAGAAGTCGAGTAACGTCTTATGAATTGGTAGATAATGGATTGCAGAGTCCTCACCACTGAACACTTTCAAGCTGTGACTGGACAGGGTGCTAGATAATTTCAGCAAGGCTCCCTTTCCCATGAAAGATTGGACTAGAGAGGTCAGGCAGTTGCACAGTTCTGTGATCATTATAACTTGTCAAATACTCTGCTGAATTATTTCTTATGGGAGCTGATTGCTGTAGCAAAGTGTGGCTGTTGAACGCTCTTTGAAGAGATATTGAGTAGTCCAGCCTCATCTGCTGCCAGAACTTGTTTTTCAGGATCCTGTGACCCTCACCGTAATCCTCATCTTTGCACAATTTAATCAGTTACTGTGTCGACTTCCCAATTAAAATCTGGCATTAAAAATGCCAACAGAGCTAACATTTATCTTCTGTGGAGCTGAAAAGTAATGAATTTTTTTCCTGATGAAAACAAAATCTGCTAGACTGTCCTCTGTCACAGTTAACTAGATCATCAATTGTCAGACTCAAATGGGCAGGATTTCCAATGCTCAAGTGTCACTGGTCCATGACAGAATCAATAAACATTAGCCTTCCTTGCTTTGAAATTGGCATTTTCAACTGGAATGATGGCTACAGGCTTTTTAAGATAGTGTGACAAATATAAAGTAGATAATAAAGTGTTTTCTCTTCCCGTGAAATATACTGGATATTCAAATTCATCGCAACTCTTACAAGGGGAAAAGGTACGCAATTTGTTGGAAAGTGCCAAGAGTTGGACATTTCATTTTCAGTTTCATAAACCACAAAGTAGAGAATACATGTATATTCTCTAATGAATCAAGTTTATTAAGCTCTTAAATACTCTATGTAGCACATTCTTTATAATGATATTTTTAGATGTAAAATATAGCTGTTTTTAAAGTGTATTATCTGTTTTTCTGATTTTGGATGACTGATGCACCAACTAGATATTTTGCCTCTGTGAAGCAACTCTTTTATCTTTCAGATACAGACAGTTGCACAATTTTTTTCAGTATAAAATGAATTTCAAGTTAAACACAAAAGGAAAGAAAGAAACCACTATAGAAGTATTTGTGTGTGTACCCTTCAGATATTGTACCACAGGTTAATAATACTTAACGACAAAAAAGCCCTTATAGCTAGACTCACCATCTCTTTTGTGCTTTTAGTCTTCTCTTTTTAAATTACACATCTGTCTTAAACATGACATTGCCTGTTCTGAGATAACCTTAGTAGATACTCCAAAGCATATTTTAAAAATATTTTTTACAATTGTTCTTTCATGTGCTCTGTACCCTTAAGCTTTAGGGTAAGGACAAAACAGCTTTGAAGCAGCTGTGATCTGAGACATGATTGTTTGAAGGTTCCTTGTGACCCTGACTCTTCAGCTGTTGAGCTGCTTTATTAGGAACAAGTGTTAATGAGCTCATGGCTGGAGTTACTGGTGGGATTCTCTTCATGGATTAGAGAAACTTCTCGCCTTCTCCAGAAAGCTTGAAATGACCAAAGGTACTGTTTGTTACTTGAGGTAGCATTAGCTTTGTGGGTTTAGGAGATTTTCTAGAGGTGGGCCTGTTTTTTCTCATGTTTGTATTAAGGCTTTAAGCCTCCAGAACCAGAAGTGACAAATGTCTGTACTTAAGTTTCACAGGTGTTCTCAGCTGAAATGCTCTTGAATTGTGATGCTAAAGGGTGTATTTATGAAAAGTATCATATGTGTTGCTTGTAAAATATTATAAGTAGTGTCTTTCTAGATGCAATTTCTGACGTTTTCTTCGTTGTCTAAATTTTTTTCTGCAGTATTTCAAAGTTTTATATATTTATTTTATTCTACCATATGATAAAGATAGTTCAGTATGAAATCTATTATTCATTGAGTAAGCACATAATTTGATTTTCTTATTCTTGGGGAAATAGAAATCTTATTTTCAATTAAACTTGGAAGGTATTTCTGTATTATTGAAGCTTTCATCTTGCAGCTGTTTCAGCTGTTGAACCATGTAATCCTTTTTTTTATTCCTTTGCTGCTCAGCCTCTTAACTGATGAGCCGTATGGAGATACGGCTTTATAATGACAGTCATATGTAGACAGGTGACTCATTTCAGTAACCACGAACTATTGTAGAGCACTGGCTGGGATATTATTGTGAGCAGGTCCACAGAGCCCTGCCTGCAGTGTCATGGTGCACTTGTGTCTGTGTTCATTGTCACCCTGGCCTTGGACAGGAGTGGGGGATATCCCAGCTGTCAGCTCAAACACAAACCTTGGGAGACAAATGTGGGATGGAATCTAGTGAGACATTGAAGCTGAACTCAGAAGCACGAGATCACTTGCTAGGTAGTAAAATCCCTTGGAGGTGGACCCTGGTATTGCCTTTTATAAGATGGCTGAAAATCTCAATGTGTTAAACATAGCTCTGGGCTAATACTCTTGTTTATATATGGGTTTATGTTTGAGTGCATATAGACCATTATATATATGGTTTATGCACAAAGTCCACGTTAGAAATCCAACTCAAGCTGTTCCTTTTGAGGGTGTGCAAGTTGGATGTTGTAAATCCAAAATTATTTTATTACACGATACTGACTTTGTCCCATTGAGATTGCTTCGTGTTATTATGCATCATGCAAAAATACCAACTTAATTCTGTTTTAACTTAAAAGATGATGTTGCATTTGAATATAATAACTCCAGACTTTCTGGAGTCTTAACATTAAACAGTTTTATGATCATGTGTAGAATGATTTGTAGCAAACTAAATAGCTTAAGAAATTTGATCACTGTATTCTGAAGCTATTTGTGCCTGCTTTTCTCAGCTGTTACAACTATCATACTGCTATTTTGTGAGTGTAGGGGTTACTGACATATGAGTTAAGTTAAATTTGAAAAGAAAAAAGGTGTGTTGTTGTATCTTTAGTAGCAATTGATTGAGAATCCTTGTGTAACAATTTAAAATGCTGAAGTTAGCAGCATATATGACAGAAAAGGCAGTTGTGTAATTCCTGCATTTATTAAGACTGTTTCAATACTGTGATCAGCTTTGGTCTTATTTGATATTAGTCTTGCGTGCTTGAATTCTCAGCAGCAGGGTTTTTTAGACTCTGCCTTGAGGGAGCATTAAATTGAACTTGGTTGGGGTTATCTACCTTTCTTTTTTCTGTCTTCTGATTGTTCCCCAAATGCAGGTTACATGCTGCTGTTTCAGTGCTCCACAGTCAGTGATGGCACAGCTTTATTAACTGCAAAAACACAGTGGTGATGGTGAGTGCAAGAACTGTCAGCTCATGGGGCCTCTTGTCCCACTTTCCTTGAACTTCAGTCCAATTTAGGTTGCAGAGTAGATGACTGACCTACTTGTACTTTGGTCAAGCATTAATTTAAAATGGCATTAAAAGCTTTCCGTTTCTTGAAAAGCGGCAGCAGGGTAGAAAAGACTACTCTTTTTGAGGTTAGTTGGGCAAGTTTAAGCATTCATTTCACATTATTATGTTTAGGGATTCTACATTTGAGTGATTTGTGTGTTTGAGAGCTGTATGAGGTCACATAACCTGTATCCAGATCACTGAAAATCGTGGGGAAGACTGGCTGCTCTGCTGTGCTTTCTGTTCTAAACCCTTAATAAGATTAGTGAAACCTTGGCAAACCAAAGAAAAACTTTCACCTTCTCTCTTGCCTAGCCTGGATCTCATGTGCCTCTTTTAAAGCAGCACCTTGTTTTCACACTGAAAACTCTTGATTTTTCAGTTGCATTAGGGTTAAAGTTGGTGTAACTGTACTCTGTGTTTAAAAAAAACCCAAACAAACCAAAACCAACAACCCCACACACACTTCTTTGTTTGTCAAATTACATGTACAGGGAAGGCCATAAAACTTGATCTCTGATCCTAATATTTAAGTATGATACTTCCAGGTAGCTTAGACCAATGAGTTTAGTACATGATAATGAGCCAGTTCATTATATTTATTACAAAAAAAAAAAAAAATCGCATGTTTTTAGGGAATGTTTAATTCTACTAAGTCAGCAACTCATGTTGTATAGATTACTAAGTTGTAAGTCGAGGTCTTCTGACCTTATTGCAGTAATTACCATTTCAAGACCAGAAAATTTAATTTCCTAGGAGCATGAGACGTCTTGGCTAAAGTTTACCTCAGATTCACTGAGCTGAAAATCTGTTTAAATAGTATTCAAGAATTTCTTTTTTCAGTGACCGTCTTAATGAAGCTAAGTATCGAGTAACCTTCTCTCCAACTTTAACACAAGCAAGCAATTTAAATTCTCCTAATAGTTCTTTAGAAGCTGCATTCAGTTTGCTTTAAAATCTGAATTAATCTTATTTAATCTTAAATATGAAATACAGTCACATGCTCTTTTGTACTGTTACAGTATAGCATTGATTTTGAAACACTTGAACAGATCTTTTATTGTTCCTAAATGAATAATTACTTATTTAACTTACTGTAAAGAAGTATAGTTGAAGTTAAATGTGCCTGTGGTTGTTTTCTTTCTGCATTTATGAATTGTATTCTGCAGAGGTCTGTACATTTTGTATTAGTTCCAGAAACGAAATTGATGAAATGGTGCATGATCTGATGACTATCACAGCTGAAAATGTTGCTTTTAAGTTGTAAGGCTATTTTCCTTTAGCAGTTTTTACATTGATAGTGTTTTCCCCAAATACTGAACTACCCTTTAATGTATTTTGATAGTTGGGGAATGTTGCAGATGATTTGAGCTGCTTTTTGTCAGCAGGGCTGTGGCAGTGAGGGGATAATGCCTGCAGAAAGAATTGGTAATTATGGAAACTAGTGTTTAGAGCCTTTTCACAGCTTTGATCTAAGCAGCAGTTAGGGAAGTGGTCATTTAATTTCTGCTTTAGGGTACAGTTCTTTTCTAGCTTTGAGCAAAAGCTATACTAGCAAGTAATTTCTGGTGATACAGGCTACTTGTGTTGAGGATCTAGCCTAGGAAATTGCTGTGTTTGCTTACTAGAGAGCAATCCATTCGGCTCCAAGGAGTTTTGTGTGGAAATCTGATGTCTCTGTATTGTTAATATCAAGTATAACATAAGCACATTGTAGTCTGTTATTTTCCTGTCTGGGAGTCTTCTGTTTTACCTTCGGCAATGTCCTTCTGAGGCTCTATAGGAAGGTCTGTTATTCTTTGTACTTTCTCTTTATCCATGGTAAGGAAACCATCACTTCTCCTTTTATTTTTATTTATGTCTCTAAAAAGTGACAGAGAAATTCACTAGTATTTGAGTGCACAGATTTTCCTGGGCTTACCCATGCAGATTCTGTTGCCCCAATCAGCCTTCCTATTTTTGCCAAGTATAGTCATCTGTATCTCTAAGATAAGCAGAAGATGGGGTATTCTGACATGTTGTTAATACACATATTTAGTTTCCAACAGTGATTTAGGCTTTGGAAACAAGTCTGTGTTAAAGACCAGGCTGAATCTGGTTCCAGTGAGGTATCTGAATTGGTTCTCTCCTGAAGTAAATAACAGTAGCTCCTTGGTGCAGCCTTCAGATTCAGGAAGGCTGCCCTGTTTCACCTGCATTTAAGGGTTTAAATCTACTTCTATTCAATGCACGTCAGTATTTCATTAATTAATATTACAGCCCTGTATTTCCTGAGATGGAAAAGTACAGCTTTTGACTATGAAACACTGAAACAACACATCTGTTTCCTAAGTGACGCATCTGCAAAGGGTGCCTACGTGTTTCACTGAAATATTTAAAAGCACTTTCCTCCACTGAAGCCAGTTGTGTGATTAAAAATACCTTCCTTTAAAATGGGCTACCCATGGTCTTTCCAAATATTCAGCTTTGCAGTTATACAGAATCATATTATGACTGAAAGCCCTGTGTTATTTTGAGTGCTGCAGTGTGGAGTGGGGGGAAAAAGACATTATCTTGAGCTACAAGGTTTTCATCAGCCCACAGGAAGTGCTAAAGTACACGCTGATGAGAGAATTGTGTTTGTGGAAGTGGAGGTCAGGCTGTGTTGTGCAGGTACTGTGGTTATCTGTGCAGTTATGCTGCCCAGCTCCTTAGCTGGAACAAATACAAGTGAGTTAAGGCATGCCTTTTCAGGTTGATAGCTTGTAAACAGAATGTGGAATGACTTTCCAAATAACTGTCATAGTTGCTTTTTCCTACCAAAATGTAATCCACTGTGTCACAGCCGATACAAAAGTATTTGTGGCTGAGGGTGATATTTTGCAATGTTTGATTGAATGTAAGGGAGGGTGTTTTATCATGTTTGAGCTGATGGTTCTGGGTTCATACAGCTTGCTGTCCACAACACACATCTATTTCTAGATTGGTTATTGTATTGCTTTTTATTGGTCTCCATTTGTGGGGTTTCTGTTTTGAAGTAGAGCAGTGTTTAGCTGGGTGATCACATAAGTGAGTTTTGATGTCTGAGGCAGTGCTTCTTATAAGGTTCTATTTTGCTTCTTAATTATATGCCATTTTAGAACAGTTGTATACATGTCACTTCTCTACAACTGTTTTGTCAGTGCAGCTGTAAATGCTATTTCATGGTTTCTCTCCTGGAGAATCCATCAATATCACTTCTCTGCACTGTCCTTGGTTTTGCACTGTTGTAAAATTCTACTAAACTAAATATTAAGTGTATATGCTTTAGATATTTCCCTTGACTTTTTATGAAAATAAGTTTTCATAATGAGTGTATATAACAAACCATCTAATTCCACTAGATAAAGTGTCAATTATTCATTTTTAAAGTATCTGGATACTTAAAAGATTTCTTGCTAACTAAATGCTTACAAAGTGTAATTTGCAAGTTGAAAACGTGTGGTCTTTTGCCCCCTTCATGCTTTTTTTGAAACAAACCTAAAAGCATATTTATCTCAATTTTATTTATTTAGGAAGGATGTTATGGTTAATTTCATTTTGGGAGACTTTGACAGGGCATATGAATTAGTGTGTGATGTCACAGGCATTACAAAAGTGAACATTCAGAAAGGGTGAACACTTGTAATTAAATTTAAGTTCTTCCTGCACTTTATCATTTTAATGACTAGATCCTAAACAGTAGAAAGCCTCTGATCTGAAAAATCGAAGAATATTTTTAATGTTGTTTTAATTGACAAATAATCCTGAGTTCTCAGATGATTTTCTGGCAAAATTTACTCAAAGCCAAATTTTATGCACTTTTTTTCCTTGCAGTGTAGAAAACATGAATGTGGATTTTTCCCTCATACCTTCAGATTAAAGAAAAGTATAGTCTGAAAATGTTAAGGTTTGTTTTAAATAGAAACAAATATTTTAAAGCTCTCCCACATCACTTCATCAACTTTGCATTTTAGCTGGTATATCTCTGCCATTTAAAGCATGTATTTTGCAGTGTTAATGATTTCTGTGGTCAGTGTCTATTTAACTTTAAATAGAAACCTCTGCAAAGGCTCTGAAGGTGATTAATAGCTTCGCTGGTTAGAACAAAAATTGCACAATTTAAATAATCCACCTACACACATTGGCTTGTCAAGCTGAGAATAAACAATAATTTTGCCCCAAAGTCAGTGTTGCTATTTCAGGTATCTCCTGGTTAGTTGGAAAAATGCAGAGGGAGGCTGTGCTGGCAGCGTGTGGGAGCTGGTAGGGATGGTTAGGTCATGAATGTGCAAAAAATCAGCATGTGTAACAGCAGCATGTCTAACCAGCATGTCTGGCCACTAATTACGGGGAAGGAGGACAGGAGATAAGAGCTGCTAACTCCAGGGCTCTGCCAGTCCTCTTTGGAGCATGAGAGCAAGGTATTATTTTATGTGGATGAAACAAAATGTGCAGGCTAAGAGTCTTTTTGAGAATATTGGGTTGCCTCACGTTTCAGGTATACTTCTGTGCTGTGTGTTATTCAAATTGTTTGATCAGTAATTTTAAGTTTCATTTATTTAATAAAAAAGTCAGTAATGGCCAAAATGGCTATTCTTACTCCTTTTATTATGCACTGTGAAATGTATCCACTGTAAGATTGTATCACACAGTGTTAATGTGCCTGAAGAGTTTAATTCTAGAGAGTGTCTCCTTACTGGAGTTGTGTGGGATTTTTTACGTGTGGTAATTATCATAGAAGTTTAATCTCTTTAGTGATCTTCTGATATGTGCTGAAGCTATGGCTTGAATGTGTGTTCATGGCTTGTATATTTAGGGCAGTGAATGAGTGCTACTTTCAGTGGTTTCACATTCAGCATTTAACAAATGTAGGCCTGGGCAAGTATAATCCAGTACGAAGGAGGTTGTTGTGGACCAAGCAACCTTGAACTCAGAGGATTTCCTTAATTGACAGAAGTGCAGAGAGTCTCTTGTTACACAGGGTTATGAATGACTACTACGAACTGATAGCTTTTTGTTATTTAATGCCATTTTATGTTATTTGCTAACTGAAAAATGTCTAGGTAGCAAACTATTCAGTTATCCAAACTAGAAAATTTGGGAATAAACATTGCTCTCAGTCTCAGAGGAGTGTGTCTGGTAGGAAATAAGCTTGCAGAGTCTGTAACAGCATGCATTTCCTAGATTCCTTCCTTTAGTGCTCACGGTTCACCAAATAGGTTGCTGTCAACTTCTTTCCAAAAATCATTTGGTGCATGGCTCTGCCAACTATAACATAGAGGCTGAATTCCCCAAGAAATAGCAATTCAATTTCCTTTTACGGACTTTTCTCTGGTGTTTGTTGCTGTAGTTGTTTTCTTGATGGAGACTAAGGGATTATCTTAGATCCCGGTGGAGGAGGGTGCTATTCTCCCTATTTTAGAGATTGAAGAACTAGGCCCAAGTCATCACTTTATGACTCTACCTTTAAAAATCTAAGGCCTAACTTCTGTTAATAAAATGCAGTCATGTCTTCTGATTGCAATTAGAAGACCTCACAGCATTGAATAGCAGTGATTAATTATGGCTTGATGTATTTCTTCCCTGCACTCAGGGGTTGGAATTCTTTGGTGTCACTTGAATGTGTAAACCAAAGCATTCTTTTTTCCTGTGTTTATCTTTCATATTAATTTATGGAGTTTGCAATGTCAGTAGCTGTGATTCTTAACAGCTTTTGTTACATGATTTCACAATATTGCTAAAGAAGTTATGTCACTTTTTTCTATGTCAACAGTAAACAGATTGCAAGCGTGAAGAAACTGGAAACTCTTACAGAGCAAGGTCTTTGGACAAAACAGAGAAGAAAGTAATATCTAAATTGCTTTATTCAACCAGAGAATATGAGATTGAGCATATTCATGGCAGGTACACTTGGTAGCAAACCACAGTAGTTCACACTTAAAGCATAGATTGTATTTATTTCTGTACAAGGAAGTTTTGTTTCCTTCCTATTCTGTGTGGAACAAAACCTGAGACTTCAGTGGATAATAAGGAAAAAAATTATAGCTGAAAATTCTTAGGAGCAGCTAATTGAAGTTGAGTCATGTCCTTATACATCAGTAATTCACTCGTCTTAGTCATGAAACTTGGAATCTTGACGAGTCAGAGCCATGGTGACAAATGCTGTCATTCCAAAAATAAGTTTAAAAGGTAATGTGGCCAGGTGCTTCTCTCCTCCAGGGGCTGATAGACTGTCTCTGTCTCAGCTTGCATCTGTGGAGTCCTTGGAGAGAATGCATGGCAACACCATTTGGTTTTCTAAATATGAATTAATTTTTTTTCCTCTGTATCTCACCTTGAGGATTGTTAATGACTGGAATAGGTTGCACAGAGAGGTTGTGCCATCTCCATCCCTGGTGGTTTTCAAGATCCATCTGTATAAAAGCCCTGAACAACCTGGGCTGATCATGCTTGGAAGGTTCTGTTACTCTGTGATTCTGAGATATTTTCTCAGTTGTGGATCACTTTGTCACCTAGGGCCACAATTTAGTGATTGCCATGCTTTAAAGCAGCCCATTGTATATGGGGCTGTAATTAGTTGGGTTTTTTTTAATGCCATTTTTTCGAGTATAATGAAATATAACTTCAATATAAACATAATCTTCCAAAAGAAATGAGAATGTTAAAATCTCACTTTAAACAACCCTACCTTTTTCACAGTAAGAGTTCATCAAAGTTATTTGTTATTAAAAGCCTGAGGGGGTTTAACTGAAGGATTTCTTTAAAAGCTTTTCCCCATCTTCCTGTTGAAAAATGCCTTAAGAGAAATTTTGGGATTCACTGGATTATTTTACCTTCTTAATAGTCTGCATTTGTTGCACAGAAAAAAACCCAAACACCCAAGTATTTCAACATGAACAAAGCAAGGAATTTTGCAAATTGCTTTCAAAGTAATACCAAAGCCAACTTCTTGAGAGCAGAGGCAGCATCTTGTGTTCAGCTGGTTTTGTGTGTGGTATCTGAAGGTCTGCTTGCTCATTATTAGTTAATATTTTCTAAAATCCTTGTGTGTTAAGCCCTCAGGATGTTTATAACACTTCTTTTCACACAGTGGGGCACTAGCAGTGAGGAGGAAATTCAAGGTCTTTATCGTAAAGCATGCCTAGAATGTTCTCCAAGAGGAAGCTTTAAAAAAAAAAAAGTCACATTTATTTATTAAGGTCCATTTCCTCGTGTCAAAGATCAATGTATCCTAATTTACAAGAATTTCTTAAAAGCCAGGGCCAAGGACCTGGAGCCTTGTGTGTTTGCATCATTTCCGTAGCTATTACAGTATGTACTGTTTAGGATGGAGTTACTTTCTGCAGTTGGACTCTGGTTTATTTTTAGCCTATATAAGCTCTCGTGGCTAAAGTGTGCTTGTGATAAAAGGCAGCAAGAGCTCTGAACTGGTAAGGTTTTCTCTGAGCTGCTTTTTTTGGTGGCTGCAGTACCGTGCTACTGTTTGCTTAGCAGTTGGGGGACGAGAAAAAGGCGCTAAGGAGGTGGGCCTGGAGTTGTGGAATGAGAAGAAAAAGAGTGGATGAAGCCAAACTATTGTGAGAATATAGGAAGTGGGTGTGGGCACCCACTATGTGTGTTTTGCTATGGAGTTATTGGTTGTGCTGCAACCCAGCTCTGTGAGATGCAGGTGATCACATGTGGAGAATCTGTGCAGAGCTCATTTTTCTTGTTGTATCCATCTAAGTTTTCTAGATTTTACCTGACAGCTGTGGTTGTTCGTAGGTTTACTTTTATAGTGAAATGGAAGACCCTGCAAAACAAAAAAAAAAAGTGCAATGAACTTTACTTGTGAAACCTCTGGAAATTCACTTGGAGGATCGGAGGACCAAACCCTGGCAAAAAATGTGCTAAAGGCCTGGCTTCTGTAATAATTCTATTTTGTGAGGGTAGCATGACTCATACCACTTAATGTTCCTATCTCAGTATACAGTTTATTTTTAAGCAGGGCTGTAAAAATAGTGTTTTTCTGTACCAGTTGTTGCTATGACTTCACAATATTTCCCTAAATACGCTTGCTCATACTTTCTCACAGCATAGTATTTGGCATATTCAAACCTTAATTCCATCAGTATTTCCTGAGTGCTGATCGTTTTCATGCTTCTATGGAAAAAAAGGATAATTCCATGTATTATGTAGTTCTAGTTGAGGAGGAATAAAAGGTTTTTTTTAAAAACCCAGTCACCATAACCTGTTCCTTCATTTAAGAAAATGTTCCTGTGTTTGAGCTTTTTCAGTCTTTCCATGTAACTTTTCTGAGTAAATTTGCAGAAATGATATAGTTTAAGCTATTTTGTTAAAGGTAATTGGACACTTTATCATTACTTCAGAACACTTTCGTTGTCTCCTTTATCTGTAATTGGAGGGGGAAAATACTGCTAGTATGATTTGGGAGAGTGGGATGGATAACTGGATGGGATGGGCTGAAAGTTTCCTTTAAGTTTATACTTCAGGGTTTCTTTTTCCAAGATGCTGAACTCTACAACTGTCTGCCAGATCTCTTCCAAATGACAGTGAGCACTTTGGTTGAAAGATCTTGATGTAGTGGAGAAAATCTGCCCCAACCCTTCCTGATGACCTTCGGAACCTCATTCCTCCCTTGTTCTGCATGCCATGCCTGGCTGTTTAATTTTAACCTAGTCTTATGAATTGGTCCAGCTAGTTACAAGCTTACTGCACTTCGGTTTCCTCCTTATGCTGCTAATAGCTGTCTAAAAAAGGACATGAAAAGGTGCAAATACTTACAAATACGATCTTTGCTCACCTTAATGTATTGTAAAAATTGCAAGGGACAAAATTTATCTGGAAGAACACATTCCGTGTAAAGGTGCTGCTAGAGAAACTGACAATTGAATAATGTTTAAACTTTACCCTCTTGGCTCAGTCAAAGCACAGGTGGAAAAGCTGGGGTTTTTTGTAATTACTTATAATGTAATTTGAAGATTGTTACACTAACATGTAAAAATAATTTACCTCTATGTGATTTTCCTTTCTAGTTTGCAATTTTGCAGAACCTTTCTTATATTTTGGCTGTCTTTTAAAAATAAAATTCTAACAATTGCTGTTCCTGTTGTGATTTTTAGTTTCATATTCAGTGTTAAGGTTATGTAAGCTTTTTGTGAATTGCATTACGTAAATGAATTGGATGAAAAACTGATAAGGAGAAACATCTTATCTTCACAGCCAGAATTACTTTATGTTTGTGCTGCAACTGTCCAAAGAACTGTTCTGTTTCAGTAGCTGTTATGAACAAGTGCCTACCCTTATGGCACTGTTATTTTCAGTGTATCCCAGAAATGCTAATTTAGTGTTCAATTCTCCTTGCCTGGGAGGCTTTCAATGCCATTTCTCTCAGCAGCTTGTCATAACCACTGGGCAGCAGGGTCAGGTTTGGAGACGTTTTCTGCCCCCTTTTGAAGGGGCCATGGTACTTTGAGGGAAGCAAAATTGACAAGGCAAAAAAATGAAAGGAAGCTTCAACTTACAGTCTGCTGTAAAAGTATTTGTCCCACAAGGGGTGGTAAAATCTGTTTACCTATATGCATCCCTGGTAGTAATTAGAGATAAACTTGGCAGGAGAAATCCAAACAGGAGAACCTGGTGAAGTATCTGCAGAGATTGGACAGGGATTTGTGTGTGTGTGTTTTGGGAGGCAGCTGTTTCCTTTCTCTCCTACCTCTTGGTCTCCAGCCCACAAACTACATTTGTGGATGCAAGTGCCTGGATTTTTGTCTCAGTAATGTTTTTGATGTTAATCTTGCATGTTAGCTTAGGGTAACCCTAACCTTTTTCATGCCCAGTGATTCATAAAGTTATCTGCTTTGATGAGGAGAGATTATATTTTTCTTCTTTCCAGCTGTGTCTATAAAAGTGTATATGCCTGAATTGTTAACTAGACTTATTTCTGGTAAAGCTCAGAATTCGGAGCTGATGGGTTTTCTGTTTGTTTGTTTTGCTAAAATAGAACAATGTCAAGAAGACATTTATTTTTTCTTTAAATCAACAAAATTTGGCCTTCAATATTTCTAGTGGGCTTCATTGCATAACACAGATTTCCAGTGGAAAAGGAATAGGAATCAGTAGAGGTTATTGTTGCAAAAGCAAAGGTCAGCTGATTGTCTCTTAGGAATGCTTTGAAAGTGAAGTAGTTAATGAGTAAGCATCTTGCTGCTCAATCTTTTCTTTTGGTTGTGATAGGAAGTATTATCATTAAATAAACTCAAGAGTCTAGTGAGAAGTGATATGAGCAGATGCATTGAGTGTTTTCTGGACAGTCTGTGTCATGATAAGAGCCACAAACTGTGTGGTAGAAGTTTTCTGTTACAAAATGCCCTCTGTGGTTACCTTTTGTTTTTATTTGGCATCTCTAGATAGCAAAATATCGAATGAAGTTGCTTAACATAATTTTTTTTCATAAGTTCATAACTCCATTAATGCTCATAAATTTTTTTTCTGTTTTTACAGATTCTGAAGGTGTTTAAGCTCTGAATACTTACAAGCTCTTCATACACAGCAATGTCTGGCTCATATGATGATTCCGTTGGAGTAGAAGTTTCTAGTGATAGCTTCTGGGAGGTAATCCAAATGTTTTATTCAATATTTTGATTTTATCTTTTACTCATATTGTAGAAAATCTGATTTTTGTGCACTGTAAATTGTGGAGAGAGCTGCAATACAAGACACATTGGTTATTGTGATCTGCAGAAACAGCCTTCAGGGTAGAAGTTACCTTTTGGATTTTGAGCCATTTCTGTTGAGGGGTTTAATGAATTTGAGAATCATCCATTTGGGTAGGGTATGGAATTCAGAATTGAACCTTTGTCAGTTTTTATTGTCAAGGAAGGCCTTGTGTCAGTAGCTTTTAAAATGATCAATGCTAAATCTGAGGTAACTGTTCCAAGCTACTGTAAGTGTACATAAGTTACAAAAGTAAAATACTGTGTGGATGTACTGCCTGTCTCCCATTTGTATCTGGATATAAGTATAAACATTTTTGAGACAAGTTATTCTCATCTCAGTGTAAAAGCATAGATACAGAAAGATAATAGAAAGCACTTTGTAATACCAGTAATTTGTGCTCCCCCAATCTGACAGAGACTTCCAGATGCTGTGATAATTTAAGCTTTAAAGAAAGGAAACTTCATAAAGCAGAAATACTTTTACAAAAACAAGTCTTTTTCTTCGAGTATAAACAAAGGTTTAACAGTGCCAATACTGACGCTTTTGGAGGTAAGTTCACTGTCCAAATTAGGTGTATTCAGGACAAACTTCTGCCATTTGAGAAGCAGCTGTCTTTTGAGTTCGACCTACAGCAAACGTGAAAACAGCTTGGGGGCACCTGTCTGAATTTACCAGAGACCTGTGTTAGACAGCTTGATTTTGGTGACCCGAAATTGTACTTCCTTTGAAATACAAGCTTTTCTAGACTACTAAACTGTGCTGGTTTTGGTGACAGCATAACACATTTTGATGAGGATTTCCCATGTTTTTTCAATGTTTTCTAAAAGACCTAATGCTAGTGAGGTTCTGGCTGAGTAGAGATGACTGCAGACAGGCTGTGGGACCATTTGATGGATAACCAGAAAGATTGCTCTTTGTTGTTAAATCGGTACTTGGAAAGCCATGGCAATCAGGTGAAATTCCAGGTGACAGGAAAGAGTGAAACATGTACCTGTCTTTTAAAGGGGTAGGAAGGAGAACCCTGGGAACTACTGCTTTTGGAGGTGTCTCTCAACTGGCTGTGATCCTGAGCAATCTGAGCTATCACACCTGCTTTGATTGGGCTACCTGATCTTCAGAGGGTCCTTCCAAGCTCAGTTTTACTGTGTGGTTTGTTTTATGCTGAGGCAACTTCCTGAGCAGGCTTCCTTGCTAGAAGTGTTTCAAAATAAAATGAGGAGGCAGTCAGGAAAAAAAGAATTCTGGACCAAAAGGGATATTTTGATGTCTGTTGGGCATTGTATACTTGGCAGCAGAACATGATTTCTGGCTGGCTGTTCTGTACCAAGCTGTTGTCTTCCATCAAGTAGTCATGGCTAGAAGCTTAAAAGCTGAATGAATAAGAATGAAATTTTCTGTAAACTAGGATGATTATGTTTGGACAAATTTGAGCTCAAAGAATTAAATCCAATAAAGGATGTTCAGAAATGGCAATTACCTTAAATGGGGGCCTTCATAAAAGTTCGTTTAAATGTATTTTATGGTTATTATAGTTGGCTTATTTGTGTTTGTGCTATTGGTGACTTACTTTACATCATTTTGTAAACACCACTATTTAAGTCTGTTTCCTTGGAATTGTCTGTGTATTCTTTCCAGAAGGTCAGGGCTGCAGTCTTGTTTCATAAGCAATGTGAGTAGACTAATGAATAATGCATGAGCACACCTTTCTTTATCCTTGTTCGGAGCTGATTTAGACTTCTGTACAGCAATCAGTTGGTTTCCTTATAGGGTTTTCTATGCTTTCTCTTTTTTGATGTATAACCACAAAGATTATTCTTTGTTGTTAAAATGATACTTGGAAAGCCATGGCAATCAGGTGAAATTCCAGGTGGCAGGAAAGAGTGAAACATTGTGTCTGTGTTTTAAAGGGGTTGGAAGGAGGACCCTGGGAACTAATGACCTGTCAAACTCACCTCTGTGCTTGGGAAGGTCATTAGACAGACTCTCTTGGAAGCTCTGATAAGGCACAAGGAGGACAGGGAGGGGATTTGAGACAGCTAAGGAGAAATCTAGCATGACAAATCTTGTGGCCTTTTCCAGTGGAGTACCTCCATCAGTGGACAAGAGGAAGGTGTAGTTTATGTGGATTGCTGTAAAGCTTTTGACCTCGTCCCACACAACATCCTTCTATCCAAACTGGGGAGATGTGGATTCTCTGGGTGGATTGCTGGATGGAAAAAGAATTATTTGGGTGGTTGCATCTAGAGGGAAGCAGTCAGTGGCTCAGAATCCCAATGGATGTCAGTTACAAGTGGTGTCCCTCAGGGGTCTGTACTGGGACCAGTGTTATTTTATATCTTCCTTAGTGGCAGAGATGGATGGAGGACACCCTCAGTNTCTTGACAAGGGCCTGGAGTGACAGGACAAGAGGGAATGGCTTCACACTGACAGAGAGTGGAGGTTTAGATTTCATATCAGGAAGAAATTGTTCCCTGTGAGGGTGCTGAGGCCCTGGCACAGGTTTGCCCAGAGAAGCTGTGGCTGCCCCATCCCTGGCAGTGTCCAAGGCCAGGCTGGATGGGGCTCTGAGCAACCTGGGATAGTGGAAGGTGTCCCTGCCCATGGCAGGGGATTGGAAGGAGATGATCTTTAAGATCCGTTCGAACTCAAACCATTCCATGATATTTCTGGTTTGGAGTAATCTATCCAAACTAAATAGCAGTCAATTTTAGTCTAAAAGCCATCCTTTTTTATATATCTGTATGATTGCTTTGTTTCTGAAGACTGCAACTTTGAATTCTGGTCTTAATCTTTCTCAAAAGGGTTAAACAGCTTAGATTAATGTGTTTTGTTTGATTTGATTAGAAAAGATGTGGTGCCTCTGGAATGCCAGCTGAGTGCTTCATGCCTCAGGTCACAGGAAGTAAAGAACAATTTGGAAGGTTTTTTGTTACTATGGATTCTCCCATTTATACTCTTGTTAAAGGTTTTTCAAGATTTTTGACACAGTAACTTTTGCTTTGTTTTCCAAGTCAGCTTGCAGTTTGTTAAAAGCCACCTGGGTATGTTTGACTGCCCCAGCTGAAAGGAGGGAATATATTTGAGCTCATATGTGGCATAGAAGTGACAGTTTGGCAGGGTAAGCTTTAGAGTTTGTTCCCTTGCACTCCAAAATAGCTCCAATTTATTTACTTTTGAACTGTGCTGCAAAGTCCATCTTTTTCTTAAAGACATTTAGGGAAGAGTGAGGTGGCTGGCTGTGGGACCTAGCTGAAAAACTGACTGTGAAAACTGTTTTTTGCTCACTGTATGCCTATTGAAACTAAACCACTTTTAGTTGTTGAAAGTTGGTTGTTCTGATGAGCTGATGAGACCTGTACCTAGTAAAATGTTGATAAGTGAATTTCAAAGCTTTTGCCATTGCTGTTGACAGAAATGTCATTGTCTTTAGGATGCTAAACACTTTTTGTTTTCTATCAGTTTTCTGACTCTAGAAGGCTTTGGTTTCTTTTGGAACTGTCACTGCCTTTGCTATGGTTTCTTACTAAAAAATGTGAATCTAGAGTCTGTAGTTGCCTGGTAGATTTACTGCTCTAACCTTGTCTGGTTGCATATGCTCAGACTGTCCATGGAGCAATTCAATGCAGATTACTTCACCTGTTAAGCTTTTTTTTATTCAGTTGCTATTTCAATACTGTTTATGGAAATTTCCAGCTCCAGCACTGAGAGTTAAGCTCAATGCTGGAAATACAATACGAATAGTAACTTATTTCCTCTAAAGGTTAGTATTTTTTATTACAACACAGATATGTTATCAGGCTCTGATTTATGGTTGGGAAATTGCTGTCTTGTTGAAAGGGAATTGGAGAAGTTGCTGTTTGGACTTGTGTTCATGGTGATGGCTTACTGTAGATCTGGGAGTCAAAAAATGTGGGTAGGTCAAGGCTTAGGCAGAGGTAGTATCTTGTATCAGAACAGCTGATATGACTGAAAAAAACAGGCTTTCAGAATTATTCGTTTGTTAAGTGTGCCAAAGAAATAGCAGCAGCTTTCATAATGAAATTGAAGGGGTTTTTTTATATTTGGTAAACCCAAGATATTACTGTAAGGCATTTTGTCTTCTAGCAGGATGACAAATCCTTTTCCGTAGAACAAATCTTTTTCCTTTCCTCTAATTTTTTCAGGTGTTTAGTCAATAAAAGTACTTTAAGAGAATTTCATACATGTTTTAATACAGGTTGCTTAGAGAACAAAGAACTGCAATATATTGAGAAAACACTTTCTGAAGGGTAATTCTCACAATAGCAGTGGAAGATTTCATCAAAGTTTCAGTTGTCGCAGTGTCTTAAATTACTTAAGAAATGGAAGTTTCATTCTCCTAATTTATTTTTCTGTCAAGCCTCAGTGTACCTTGATGTATCTGGTTAAGCTCATAACTCTCTCTGGGTGCAGAAATCCTGGAGACTGAGGAATCTTGTTGATATGCTCCAAGAAGGAATTCCTTCATCTGTTACTTAGCTGACAAGGATGATGTGCCTTGGGTAATCAAAGGTTGTTGCTGATAGCCTGAAGCAGGGTGGCAGCAGGTTTTCCAAGGGAAAGTAGAAAACATACAGTTTGAAAGCCTTTCTGTTTTTTTTCTTATCTATCAAATGGAGTCTAAGCATTTGCATGATTGCTGTAAATGCATCATAATCATTTAGGGCACTTTCTGCATCCAGAACATCGTGTTGCTTTAGTTAAACATGAGAAGTGGGCATGAGACCTATTGGCCTTGTCCTGCTTGGAGTAGTTTTGGAATGCCCACGAAGGAATTTGTTATATTAATAATTAACAAAATGCATCATAAAGTTTGCTTTCTGTTTATTAAGCTCCAGCCTTATGCTTGGTAATCACTATCAGGGATACATTAAAAGAAAAATGCCTTGGGCAAGATGAGACCAATGCTCTTGTTCACTTACATACCTGTTAAGGTAAGAAAGCCAGTGAGTGAGTGTTCCTAGAGATCAAAGTGGAAGTGTATGCATATCTTGCAAGGTAAGACATCAAAAGGAGCAGCTACCCTACCTGTGGAGGCAATTTTAAATGAGCTCTAGGTCAGAGACTCTGTGCTCCTTATCCCCTAGATGTGCTTCCTTATCTCCCTGACTTTCTGCTAACATCAGCAATATGGAGCCCATTTATTGCAGGGGTGTTTCAAACACCTACTTACCCAAACAGAAATAGTCACTCTGAACAGCTGCTAAACCTGCAGCTGGGATTATTTCAGCCCTGTGAGTGATTCCCTTGGAGGACAGGAGCTGATGTGCATTTTGAAGTGCTGAACACAGGGCTTTTGTTGCATTCTGAAGGATTTGCTGAGAATCATTAGCAATATAAGACCTCACAAAGTGGAAGTTGATCCCCTGTGTAGTATGGATGAATCAAATTTGGCCTCTGTTTGCATTGCCATTGTCCCCTGCACCCTCCTAACCGTATAAAAAACCAACAAAACAAACCACTAAAAAACCCCTACTCAAAAGCAAAAACCCCAACCAACCGAAGCAAGGCCAAAATGCAACACTCTGGATAAAAAATATTTGGACTCTGCAATAGTAGATTCCTGTCACATAGTCATTTTTTAAAACCCCTCCTAACTTTGAGCAATGGAATATTTTTCATTTATATTGCCAGTGTTTGCTTTACTGGTGTGTTTGGCTAAGATTTTGTGTCTTTTAAGAGCTTCCTCAGGATTTTTCTTGTAACCAGGGGTGAATTTATATGCGTCAACTTAAACTTACTCAGAGCTAGTACTCATAAGTACTTGGACTGTATGTGCTAATTATGCACCAAGATCATTATTCCTATTTATAAAAACCACACAGTGGTTGTAGATGTTAATGCTGGTTGAAATGTTTGGAAACTTCCAGTTTGACGTAGCTGGAAAGAAATTTTTCTCATGGTTAAATGGAATGCTGGAAATAGTGTGTCCCCATGTTGGCCATTGGTATGTGTGGGTTTTACTGTGAACCTTTAAAGCTTATTATTCTGTGTCGTGCCTAGGAGTATTTGCCCCTAAAAATACCCTTGTTGACTTTCTTTTGAATGGTTCCAGTTCATAAAGGATGACTTGCTATGAGTAAGCTTTGCAAGCTTGGAAAAAGAGTTGACATCAAATCTATCTTCAGGCATTTGAAACTCCTGAAGTATTTGTGGTATAATGTTTGTCGTGGTGTGCTGAAATTACCTAACAGGAGTTTAGCAATAGCTGAATGTTTGACACCTTCCGGGCTGCTAACAAAATGGAAATACTCTTCTTTTTTCTCTCAGTGTACCCGCAAAGTGTGTTTAACAATCTAGGCTTTTGTGCTGATCAATAAAATAAGAATTAAAAAAGAGTCTTAACGGTTGAGGTAAAGGAGCCTACATAAATTAAGATTCTTCCTTTGTGTTTAGTGCTGTGAAATTGTAGAATAATGAGGTTGTAAACTCTTAGATATCCCCACTAAAGATCCTATCAGTGACAGTGCTTGGCTCCCTTGGTATAAGGACAGCTGCCTGCGCTGCCAGCTAAAGGATGATCAATGTCTCATCAGAGGGTGCCTCTGTGGTTTTTATGGATGTTACAGATTCCCTAAATCTTAGATTTGGCACAGGAGTTGAAGTGACATTTCTGTGCTCATGCCTGAGAGGAAGTTATAAAATCTGAAGGAATGCTGTCTTGCTTAAGCTAGATGGAGACCTGAAGGCATCTATAATGCCTGTAAGAGAGAAATGGGGCAAAATAGAATCAACTGAGGTTTATTAGTAGCAAAGCTCAGAATTTTTTGCAGTGGAAAAACTGATGATTAGTTCAAATTAGACCAGGTAGGAAGAGTGACACAAAACTATGAATCACAATTTTCCTGGAATGAACTGCATCAAAAAAGTGACCATTATAGTGGTATTTTTAAGAAATAAACTTGGTTATTTATTTTTCAAGTGTTTCTGACAACTAAGGGTAAACAGAAACTGAATTTGATGTCATATAATAAACTCTCTTTCAGATGGATGTAGTGTTGATGCTAAAATGAAAGTGGGATATAGTTTTTAAAATCTATTTTTTCTTCTTGGAATGGTGAGAAAGTTTTTAATCTTAAAATTTACTTTTCTGAAACAGATATTTTATTTGTAGGACGTGAAAATTTACACTTCATGTCTTAACTTCGTTCATGTCTCAGTTGTCTGCTGTCTGTTTAACAGGAAATAGTCCAATGCTCAGAATAATCAGGAAATAATTCTAACTAGCAAAATCATGTATGTTCATGTACTGTACAGGACTAATTGAGAAATCTGAAAATTGCCAGGCATTATGAAAAATGGTTCTGACTGAAACAAAGATGGACAGGATTTTTTTGCTTGTGTCGTTCCTGATCAGTTGCTACAAATAAAAGAATTCTTCATTTTTAATTTGCTGAAATATTTCTAGTGAAGGGGAAAGGGGAAAGTCTTGCAGAATGTTTGCCATTTACCTCAGGAATTGGAGAAAAAAGTCTTGATTAAACAATGTATAACATGTTTTTCAGAGTTCATGGTGTCTTGAGTGTGTTGCTAAGTTTTTAATTTATTGTTTTAACCTATCTACAGTTAATCTAGTAGTTCCTTGACCACATAAAGACTGATATCCTTTTCCCTTTACTTGACTCTGTGGCCTGAGGACCTTATGTCTCAAATCTTGTATCCTACAGTGACAGGCTGCACATTCCTCATCTCTAAAATGTATCATTGCAGTGTCCCTAACTTAAAATGCAATTTTTTAAAGAAACCACTAGGTTTTCAAAATGTTACATCCCAAGTTATGTAACTTATGTTCTCTGTCATGGAACACAGAAAAAATGCTGTATTTCCAAAATTCTAGCATTCCTCATAGGGCAAATTTCAGTGTAAAGGCTTTCTTTGCAATACCAGGTTATTTTCTAGCATTGGAGGCCTGGTGGTTCCTTTTTATAGTGATTCTAAACTGTGATGGTGAGTTCCTTCAGTCCTGTGAGGAGGAGGAGGCAGTGTGGGTGAATTATCTGTGGTGTGCATGCAGCCCTTTAAAGCTGCCTTTTTGTGATAACGGTGAATGGACCATCAAAGGTAAGTCAGTTCAGTCATCTGAATACCTGCCTGAAATTTGGCAACTGCTAGATATTACCACGAGGTTAGAGTTTGCTCAGAATGAAAAGATTAAACATACCACAAGGCAGCCAGCTCTCATTCAGTATTAGCATTTAAAATGCTAATTTAATAGTGAAAATGTATGAAAGGAAGTGTTTGTGCTATGGTCATAAATCCCTGGGCACATAACTGGAGACAGAAATTGATGCTAATATAAGGCTTCAGTAGTTGTGCCAAGCTAACATAACCAGTTTTGAAAGTCTGCTCAACTGTGAACCTACAGCTGGAGTAATTCTAAATAGATGAATGATTTGTCTTCCATTACAAAAACTGTAGATATTCTTGGAGGTATTTAATTCCCTTAACACTTTGATTATGTATGTGTAACTGCCTACTTCTCCATTTCCGTTTCTCCTGAAAATAGAAGGTTATTTTTCATGCTTTCTTGGTAATAGATGCAATCAGTTGACATGGATGCATTGACTCTGGTAGCTTCTTATCTTCAGTTATATTGTGGTTTATGTTTAAATGTGCAGGGGGTGTGTGTATGCATTTGTTTACATGATTTAGACAAATCAGTGACTGCTAACTAATGCCTTACTTAGATGCTAACTAAATTCCTTTGATCTGTTGAAGTGAATCTAGTCCAAACAAAAAAAACATGCTCAAATGAATTCTTTGAAGCCACTAAGAGAAATGGTTTTGTCATGTTATTGATGACTTTGATTTTATTTTTTTCCCAGATTTAATGAGAAGGCCTGGCATATGTCTGTATTTATCAGTATAGTAATTTATTCCTCCAGTAGTTAGTATAGGGATTTTTTTCCCCTTTTAAGAGTATTTCCCATTTTTCTCAAGCAAATGACTTGCATGCACATCTGCTGACAGAATTCTGAATAAACGTGAACCTAAAAGTTGGATGTTTTCCTCTAGGTCAGATGTGAAGCAGATATGATTCAAATGTAAGAATGACTAACACACTTTGAGTATTTGAATATTTAATCTCCTGCCTTGCTGCTAATCTTTGTTTTTCAGTCAGGTGGTTAGGGCAGATAAGAAACTGGCTGGGATATTTAATAGGCTTGCAAGTTCTCTTAACAGAGTTCTTAGGTCTTGTTTAATGTTTACAAAGGCCAACCTGAGTGACCTTGAATTCAGTGGAAATGTTACTCTGGAGCAGTGTAAGGCTTTTCTTCCTTTCAGACATTTAGATTTGTGATTCCATATTGCTGTGTGCACAAGAGTGAAAGGGGAGTGTTAATTATATAGTGAATGTTCATTATGTAGTGTGCATTTTGCTCCATGTCCTCATTTTATTGTAGCTTGTACATTGAGCAACTGTGGGGTTTTTTGCTTTAGTATTTACAATTCTAGGTGTGGTAACTCCATGTTGTTCTGTCAGTATCTTTCCACATTACATTCTAGAGTATCCTCTGGAAATAATTGCTATCTGGTTTGTCAGCAATGACTGCATTCTTAAAAACTATTATTATGGTTGATAGAGATGTTGCAATGCTTCTTTGCATGTCTCTGCTATTCTGTTAATCCTGAAAGATTAAACACAGCATAAAATTAAGGTATTGGGTACTTGATAATAAACATTGAAGAGGGAAAGAAATATTCTATTATTTCTCTTAATTTTTCTCCACTGTTTAGAACGTTACCAAGAAATAATAATGCAGAACAATTGTAGTGACTGCTCATAATTACATTGCAGACTTAATAAAATAAAGCTTTCACTTTTAAATTAACAACTTTTATTTTAGCCTTTGTTGTATTGTGGCAATTAGGTTTTCTGATTTATTGATTTAAGATTTAAGGTGAATGACCCTGATCCCATAATTGATTATTTCCTACTGTATTATCTTGCTCTTGGTTTACACTATTTACGTTAATTAGAGATTTGTCTTGTTTTCAGAGCTCTCAAGCAGAAATTAAGTCTTTGTCTCTTGGTAGGTTGGAAATTACAAGAGGACAGTAAAACGAATTGATGATGGCCACAGACTTTGCAATGATCTTATGAATTGTATTCATGAGCGGGCACGGATAGAGAAGGGCTATGCTCAGCAGCTCACAGAATGGGCTAAAAGGTGGAAGCAACTTGTGGAGAAAGGTAATGCTGAGTTTGAACTCTGACAACTTTCTCAAATGGAAAAAAAATGTTTCTGTATATCTTTGTTTTGGTAAGTACGAAGTAGAAATACTGCATGTTTTAGCCTGTAATGGAGTCTTTGCAAGAGGCTCAGTAATGTGACAAATGACCAAGCTTTTTTTGATGGAAACCCAACCAAGCAAAGCCCTGCTGTTTTGCAAGTTTGCTGGTTTCTTGCTGAAGCAGATGAATCTTGCCTCCAGTATGGAGTCATGCTCTAGAGAACTGTCTTGTTTCTAGATAATTACCAGTACAGTTTGAAAAGGGATTCTGAATAACAATGTGACTGTGGGGGAGAGACTAGTAATTAAAGACCTAGGAATTGCTCTAATGGAAGGCTAAGCTGATGCTATTTAATATATTCTGCAACAGTTTGTCCTTCCATGGTTATTCACCCTTCAAAAAGTACATTGAGAAACTGAAGGCAGTTCAAAGGGGAGCTCACATGTGGAATACTGAGAATTGTGGTACAGGGGTAAGGACTCCAGACTAAATGCATATTATTTTTTCTGGCTTAAAATTTGTAATGCTCTATATGAAAAGAAATTGTTCCCTTTTCTAGGTTTGCATCAACATTGCTGTTTACAAGTGAATATAAGTCAATAGTTTCAGGTAGTTTCTTGGGAATATAAGTTCCATGTGGGTGATGGTTACTGAGAATGACACTTTTTGTTGTGTTTAGGCCCACAGTATGGAACAGTAGAAAGGGCTTGGTGTGCTTTTATGTCAGAAGCTGAAAAAGTGAGTGAACTACATCTAGAAGTAAAAGGTTCACTGATGAATGAAGATTTTGAAAAAATCAAGAACTGGCAGAAGGAAGCCTTTCATAAGCAAATGATGGGAGGATTTAAGGAAACCAAAGAAGCAGAAGATGGATTTAGGAAAGCTCAGAAACCCTGGGCAAAAAAGCTGAAAGAGGTACAGCAGTAGATTATATATTAGATATCCTGTGTTATAATATACTAATGTTTCAAATCTCTATAAGGGAGTAAACTCCCTATTCTTTCTGCTGGACCCTCCTTTCTCTTAAAGATCTCTTGCTTTCTGTCCTCTTCTGAAAATAAATATTTTTCTCTTGGTCTTTCCTAATCTTGGTGAGTTCAGTGAAAATCTGGAAAAAGTGGAATTTAAGCTATCATTTTAACAGTATCCGATTTCATGCAATTGAAAGTTACGAATTGCTCAAATAAATGAGGGAAAATGTGTTTGTGGGTTTTCTTCCCCCTCTCATATAACATAATTCTTAAATAACAGGTTGGTAGAAGAAGGGGGAGCAGGTGAGCATGGGCATGAGGGAAAAGTGTTTAGTTGGGGACTTTCTGTAACCCTTTTGTTGAGTCTGTTCAATATTTCTCTAAGGTGTATGAGTGGCAGTTCTTGTATGGTGAAAGAATGCTCTAATAATTTTCTTATGTTGATTCTTATGTGTTGTTCATTCTTTGGCCTAAATGAAAACAATTTCCAACCCCTCCCCCCCAAAAAAAGGAAAAAAAGAAAAATCATCCTGAAACAAAACCTGACCATTTATTTCTTCATTGCAACATGATTTTATGGCTAAGATTTATGGTTGCTATAGGCTGTTCCAGATGCAAATACTCAAATCTCCTTTGTAGGTGGAAGCTGCCAAGAAAGCGTACCATGCTGCCTGCAAGGAGGAGAAACTGGCTATATCCAGAGAAACAAACAGCAAAGCTGACCCAGCACTAAATCCTGAACAACTCAAGAAATTACAAGACAAAGTGGAGAGAAGCAAACAAGATGTACTAAAGGTACACTGGTGATTTTTCTAACCTATAACTTGTGGATTTTTAAGCTTTTTTTCCTCCTGAATGTGCTGTGAACACCAGTTCACGTAGCCAGTTTCAATCCTGTACCAGAGTTTAGTTTTCTCCCAAGAATATACTCTTGCCAAATTTTTCTTCTCTGAAGGTGAATAATATATGGCCTCTATTTCATTTAAGTACTTTCAGCAGTAAGCCAGCAAACTTCTAGGGCAGAGTTCTACTTACTTACTAGTGAGGACTTGAGAATCTGAGAGATAGATGCCTAAAACTTGCTGACAGCTAAGTATGTCATCATTCTTGACTGCAGAATGCATATTTTAAAAATGAAGCTGATATAATCCACTTGAATAAATGCTGTTCTGTTGCACAATTTGCTTAATCTCTTCACTGGGTTGCTACTGAGAGGCTTTTAATGTGGGATTCCTAAAGGATGTCTTTTTCCTTTGAGAATGCTGTTCTGGGATCTGGAATGTTATGTTCCATCAGTTGGGATGTTTTAATTCCTGCCTGTGGGCTACTTCTGTAAATGAGTGCAGAGTCTGAGGTTGTATCTGTTAGCTGAGCTCACAGTGTATGCAATTTATGTTCACAAGGATGTGGACATTGTTTGGGGTTTTGGTCATAACTCACAGTGCACTATGTAAATTACTAAAGGAGAGAAGACAGCACTTTAAAAGATCTTAAAATACCTTCAGAAACTTGAAAGACTTCCTGCTCTGATTTACTCTGTAGCTCCTTTGGTTTTTATCTTTAGTGTTACATTAACATTTGTCATGGTTTCTGTTAAAAACCCAGGGAAGAGGCTTGGAGGTTTATTGTAACTGTTTCTGCAGTTTACTTGGGTAACTCTGGTTGTGCCCTAAGGTGGGTACAGTGGTCATGAAACGAGATTGCAGCTTGGCAACTTCTGGTCTAAACCTCAGCCATTACTGCATTGATAAATCTGTATTGTAGGACAGTAATAAAATATATTACTAACAGTTTGGTTTTGTACCCCCAGACAAAAGAGAAGTATGAAAAATCACTGAAAGAATTAGATAATGCTACTCCTCAGTATATGGAGAACATGGAGCAGGTATTTGAGCAGTGCCAGCAGTTTGAGGAAAAACGCTTGCGTTTCTTCCGAGAAGTGTTACTGGAAGTTCAGAAACACCTTGACTTGTCCAACGTTGCAAGGTAAAACTGTAAGACTTCAAAATTAATACCTAATATTCTTTTCCTTAAAAATTACTTTTTAAAGCTTAAAATTACTTTTCTGGGTGAAAAATAATAAATGTTTCAAGTAGATCAGAGTTCAAAGTTCTGATTTCTTTCTAATGCGTTACTTCAGTTTGAAAGTATAAGTGAAAGAGATTAATTCTTTGTTTTGTCTAAAATAAGATTAGCACCTATCTCTAATATTCGCCAGAACGAACAAACCTTCATTCTTGTGGTATTTTATAATCAAATATGTTCCAATTAGAAAGGATTCAGCACTTAGAATCAAAAATGCTGGATCAAAGATTGGGAAAAGAGGGTCTTGATGTATTATGTGTCCTTTATGTTTATTGGAGAACAAATTAGAATTTATTAGTGCAGGACAGCATGAAATTTGTAGTCAACACATTTATTGTTAAAATATTAGAGCTCAGTAATAAAAGTACCTTAATCTGGGGATAAATTTAAGATCCATAAGTTAACCACTGCTGATCTCTTGTCTATCTTAATTTCACAGTCTGCTCTTTATACTGTCATAAGTATCAAGCATGTCTTGTATTTTATTCTTTCTGCCTGAGCCCTCACCATATTCCAAGAAAGCTAAACTTTTGCTAGGGAGCTCCAAACTCAGAATGATTGTAGTGAGTGCTGTAACCGTGGTGGTATTTTACATCCCACTTCTAACAGCAGAGGTCATGTGCACTCTGGTTAGTACTTCAAGTGCAAGAAGAAAACGAAGAATTGAATTTAGTTTTAATCTGAGCAGTGTCCCAAACTGCTTTGCTATGCTGTCACACAAATGTTAATGCTGGCATGAGGGAAGGGTGTGATACAGAGACAAGAACAAAAACAGAGCAAGCAATAGATCAGGGCAAAGCCAATTATTTTGGCATCATTACCATTTTGGGTTGCTTCAAATTCTTATGAAACTGCTGTGAGAAATAGGTTCTTTTTACTCTCAGAGTAGATAGATTGTATAATTGCTGCCCATTTGATTCCGTTTCATCAGGTTAAAGGAAACTGCAATACAGAAATAAATAAGAAATAGTTGACCTGATAGACAAAGTTAGGGGAAGACCACAGAAAATGACTGAGTGGAGAGGCAATGATTTCCTTTTAAGATACTTAGAATTCCAGGAGTGGTCATAATAAGCATCAAACAAAGAACAGAACTATTAGGGTGAAACAAGGGGAAAAGCAGCTGTAACTGTTCATCTGTTTCCTTATCTTTGCGTCTTTTAGGACAGAGATAAAAAATGTATAATTAGTCTTGAAAAGAAAGTTTGATTTTCAACTTCAGTGATACTAAAGAGCACAGTCCAGAAAATAGCCTGCCATGTTTTCTGCAGATGTAGATCTAAAGTTTATTGTCAATTTAACTGATGGCTACTAATGATGTATTCTCTTTCTCAAAATACATGCCTCTCTATTGCTTTGATAAATACATTGAAATGACTGCTGATGTAGAAAAAACCCAACTGTGTGTATGTTAAAGCAATCAAGTCTTATATAGAAATTGAGAAATGTGGAAGTGTATTTTGAGAAAGTTTTAACTCCTTGACAATGTAGCACTAATGAGTTCTAATTTGAAATTTTGTGTGATTTTGTCTGGAAGGATTTTCACAAATTCTCTATCTTGTGTATTATAGCATATTATCTATATATATAAGAATATCATAGCAGTTTTGTGTTTTAAGCCCTGTGACTGTTGTGTTGAGATTTTTTTATACTCTGAGTTCCATATTGGTGGCTTTGATAGAAAGATATTGTCTGGGACCATGGTCTGGAATCAGGGGATCAGAGCTGTATCCTGCAGCATGACTTCTATTCTGTTAATGAAAAACAGCTAGAGTAAGAGATAAGAAGAAGTAATAAGGTTCTTTTTTACAGTGTTTGATATAAATAGTACAGTTAGTAAAAACAGAGAGTACCAAAACCAGTAAAAGCTGTTGGCAGATGTTATACTTGCATAGGAAAATGTTTAATTCATTTACCTCTGCTTGAAGTTTGGAGGGTTTTATTTTTATAATTGCTTACAATTCTCACTGGATTAAAACAGAAGTTTTCACAGAGTCCTATGGACTTAGTACAAAACCAGTTTCTACTGTCTTGTAGATAAGCTTTGAAATTCAAGAAACTTCAAGACTGCAGTTTAGTAGTTTAAATACAGTTCTACGGATATATATTTTCTAATGACAGCCAGTTAAATTACACAAGAGTCATAGTTTTAAAATCTGGTAAACAAGGATTTTATGGTATGGTGAACTTTGAGCAAGTTGACTTGTTGGGCTACTCTTCCCTTTTTACAGGCAGTTAACAAGTCTGGCAGTTTTTAAAAGTTTATCTTGCTATAACTTTCTTCCATACTATTGTGAACTTTGAAATATTTTTTTAAAAACTCTCTAGGGGTTTGCCATGATTCTAAATGTTATATTAAATTAGAAGACCAATTTGTTTTGCAGTTACAAAAATATCTACCGTGAGCTGGAACAGAATATCAAAACAGCAGATGCTGTTGAAGACTTGCGGTGGTTTAGAGCTAATCAAGGTCCAGGGATGTCAATGAATTGGCCTCAGTTTGAGGTAAGGTCACAGTACTTAAACCCCAGAATAGTTTTGTCTTTTTTTTTCCCTCTTTGCTTTTTGTAGTATTTCTTTGTGGTGTGATTCTTAACTTCATGCTTCCAACACTGAATCTTTTTGTTTCACAAGTCATAGTACTTTTCTTATCTTAATTTTCATTGGGCTTTTCTCATCCCACAACTTTTGGAGATGATTATATTGAGCATCTATTTAAAGAGAAAATTGGTAAACCAGAAAACTACAGTCACTTTTTTTAAGCTTAAGTCATTAGAGAAATTGTTACCCATTGTTTAGTTGATACATCTCTGACACCTGCATATATTATCCTTTATGTTTTACTTCTCCCCTTTGGTGTCAGACTTCAATTTGAATCTCATTGCTGGTAGTTCAAAATTTGAAAATTGGTATTATTACTGTATTAACAAAAGTCTCCTTTACCCAGCTGGTCATTTTATTGCTCAATGCCATTTTCAAAATGAAGGAGCTTTTCTAAGTAGTGCTCTGTTAACATAGCCTACAAGAAATAAGTACAAAAATGTGTCAGTGCAGATCATACTACTTGTGTATGATAGCTGAAAGTGGAAGGAGTTGGACCAGAATCATAGGTTTAGTTGAAGTAAGTTCTAGATATTAAATTAATGGACTGGGAGCATAAACTCTGGAGTGTTTCACTGTTCTTATTAACCATAAAGAAAAATAGCACTTGTTTTTAACATACTGAGTAACTTTAGATTAGAGGTTTGAGGAAGAAAATTCATCACAGTACGGTAGAATTACTTTGCCTGAAACACTGAATTGCAGTTAGTTCTATGTGAGGAAATTATTATCCTTTTTCTTAAACATTATAATTAACAAATGCAATGCTCCTGTTACTGTTTTCCTAATCAAGTTTTTTCTCATTTACATGCTACAAGGATGATGTAAGTAAAAAAGTCATGATCAAATGACTATGACATTGCATTGTAAACTGCAAATATGCATAGGTCAGTGGTCTTTAAACTGTGGTAACTCACAAATCCAATATGTATTTTACAAAGTTAAAATAATGAGGTATTTGAAGAACTGTGCAGAAAGCACTGGACTGGCTGTGCTGCATAGGAATAATAGCAACTCTGAAACTTCCATTTCCTGACAAAAATACTTATCTCAAATGCCATCTTTGGTATAGCAAACTCTCTCCTCACTTTTTTTTTACCTTTAAGACTTCTGAGAGGAAGTATGTCTCAGTGTAGGGTATTTGCTTGCATCCAGTTTGTTTTCTGTTGATTCCTGCTTTGTATCAGTATAGTGTGTATAGTATAACAGGATATCCAAGCTTGACTTTGACTTGATGCAGGAGTTGGGTTCATCTGCCTCTGAATGGTTCAAAACATCAAGGAGAGTCTACAAGTGGCATAAGTAGTCTTGTCAATACTTGTGTTGATTTGAGCCTTAACTCCTACAGATGGCTTTTTAGGATAATGAATTTCACTAAATCCAAGGTGAAGTACCTCAAGGGCTTAAATCTTAGGCTCAGGTTTAAATTAGCTTCTTCTTTGTACGTCATCTGAGAGGGAAAAGTAAGCCCTGTCTTAAAATACCTTTTTTAATTGAATGTTAGCATTACCTTTTAAAGCCAGATGTCTTGGCATTATTTGAAACTGTGAGCCCTTACAGTACATCTTTTAAATATCTGTACTGGCCAGCTCTTCTGATTTCTCCAGTTGTGTGCCAGATGTCTGGTATTTTAAGTCTTTTCAAGGGGTTCAGGATACTAAACAGGGAAGTACAGATAACCTTGGGATTTTGTGAGTAGCACAGATACCTGTTTGCATTGCTGGGGTAGGAACTTGTAATGAGACATTCAGAGTGACTTGTCTTTAGTAATAATTGGTAGTGTTGTATATATAGATGTATGTTCCATAACTCAGTTTGAAAATTAAGTGTGATGATTATTTGTTCAGTTGAATTTCTCAATCACATTTTGCATTCATTGGTAGGAGTGGTCTGCAGACCTGAACCGCACTCTCAGTAGAAGAGAAAAAAAGAAAGCTTCTGATGGAGTGACTCTGACTGGTATTAATCAGACGGGAGACCAAGTTTCACAACCTAACAAACATAGCAGGTAGCTTTTTTTATGCCTAAAAACACTCATTGGAAAAGATTGTTGCCTTCAAATACACTAAGCTCTCCAGGATCGCTGTTAAAAAAAGTCACTGCTAAATCAAATGATAATTATCTGCAAACATTTTTAGTGATGTCTCTGCACTTCACAAATTAATTTGGGAATTATCCTTTATTTTATAGCTCTCTTTCCGTTGGGAGCTGAAAGAAACCAAGCCTCATGAGAAACTGAACTTTCTGTACCTGATCTGGTGGTCTCTTCCTACCTTCCCATCTCTAGAAATGACAATAATACTTTGAGATCTTAGTTTGCAAAACATTTAGTCACATCAGAATTCTGGATGTGATACAAAATACAAATAATACAAAACTGTCAACATCAACTGCTTTAAAAAGGAATTAAGCTGGCCAGGAAAATTGCATTGCCTTTCATTGCAGGCAGTAGGAAAAAAAAAAAATGTGGTCCATAAAGGATATTCTAAATGTTGATGAATACTCCATATGTGAGGCTTTCCAAGCTTTCTTGAGCCTTAAGCTGCATTTGATAGATGTTTTGGTTTTGTTTAGTTGTTTATTTAAATGTTTTTGGTTGAAGGAGGGGTCTGCTAAGAAACTGCTTAGTGGGACACCAGTGACAATATTCCCTTATACAGATAGGGTCACCATAATGCTTTTTCTTTTCCAAATTAGCAGTGTTAGTGTCCAGAGTAACACAGTGCAGTCAGTACAATCAAGTTACAATCCCTTTGAAGATGAAGAAGATACTGGGAGTACTGTCAGTGAAAAGGAGGACAATAAGATCAAAAAGTTGGTGAAAAGTTGTTTTTTAATTGTTTCCACGTTTGCACTTTCTCTATCCAGGGTTTTCTATTTTCGGTTTCTATAACACTACACTGGTCAGTGCATGAAGTGTTTTTAAGCAGTTGTGTAAGCAACACTGTAACCTAACTGGTCTTTTTTAACAGATGCCATATCTGTTGCTTGATCTTTGGCTTCAAACTACTGTGGTTATTGGCAGTTGCTAACAGAACTGTTGTTGCTTTTTTTCCTTCCTTTTCCAGTTCTATAGAATGTTAAAACTGATGTGTTTTTCTAGTGAAACTGTTTCTGGAGCTTTACTGCTCTGTGTCTTCTCACTAAATAAATCTGCTTTTAAGATGCTTTCTTTTTTTGTTTAGGACCTTCTCGAGCAGCTGCCTGTTGCTTCAGTGTACACTCTAGGGATATTCCACTCTCTTTACTGGCATGTGCATGCTGAACAGTGAACTTCCCTTTAAATGATTGAGCTGTTGCTGTATAATGAAGTTTTTTATTGGTGGATTGCAATATAGAAAAAGTATTGGAAGCTTTTGTAGAGATGCATAGAGATTTGGGAGGAAGGTTCTGCAAAGCAATTTAAATGTTTTACCTAAACCAGATAATCCTTCTCATCGACTACGGCATCCCTTTTGCCTTTCCAGAGTAAATAATCCCATGGATTATGTTAATTTCTTGATAGAGAAGTTTTCTGTGTTTGTGGGGAGGTTGATATGTGTTGACTTTGTGTTTTTCTAACTTTGTAGATGCATTGCAAGCATGTTTTTATTTTTTAGTGAGGTATTATCAGTTAGATGAGAAGATACCAGAAAGAAAGTTTCCAAACTGGGCCTTAGAGTGGTGTTTAAGCATATTTAGGGGTATCTTAGTAGTATTTCTAGTCTCCTATTCTAAAAGCAGGAAAGAATAATTACAAAAATTGATTTTCAGTGTTAGCAGCTATGAGAAAAACCAAAGCTACCCTACAGACTGGTCTGATGAAGAGTCCAACAACCCCTTCTCTTCCACCGATGCGAATGGAGACACCAATCCCTTTGATGAAGATACCCCTCCTGCCATGGAGGTGAGAGTACGTGCACTCTATGACTATGAGGGCCAGGAGCAGGATGAGCTCAGCTTTAAAGCTGGTAAGTGTGTAACATTTACTTTAAAATATTTGTCAAAAAGGAGAAAGGCTGGGGATTTTTTTTCTCGTCAGCTTTTATTTTCTGAAAGTCACCCTTTTCTCTGGATGTTACAACTCCCCATGCAGGATCCTGTCTAATCATCATCCCTCCTAATAAAGATTTTTGGTATCCCTGTTTGGCAGCATTGACTCATAGCTCTTTGGAATGTGTTGGGTTGCCTCTGAGATGTTCCTTTCTTACCATCTTAAGTGAAACAAAATGACCTGTAGGACTGAAAAGTCTCTCTCTCCCTTTTCTTCCTTGGTGACAGTAACAGCTGCTGGTTTTTGCTGTCTGGAAATGCCAACCCTACAAGTTGTTTTTTAAAAGAAAATATTTAGCAGCTATTCTTGAAACTGTATTTAATCAATTGATAGCTCTACTGTGTAAATGGAAAACATCCAGTTTTGGGCATTCAACTTTCTGCATTGCTCACTTTTTAGGGTTGAGAATTTAGCCATGGACAGGTATTTTTTTTAACTGTGTCTTTCCACCCCTCTTCAATGTATGTTAAGCACAGGAATTGTTTCACCTGTTTTTTTTTTTTTTTTTAGTCCTGTGTTGTATTAGGGTACACTTAGTATACCTCTTCCTTCTTAAGGTGGTGCATCTCCCTTGAGCCCTAAACCCTTTTTTCCCTCACTGTGACAGGAGTTGAGAGAACAGAATATATGCAACTGATGGGGGAGACCCATCACACACTGTTTCTACTCACAGGAAGGTGACATCAGGGTGTGATGGCTGCACACCACAGATGCTGCTGACTCCAGCTGAAATCTACCCCCTTTTCATGACTTTAAAGCCAATTGTTCAACTGTCTTGCCCAGAATTGCAGGAGATATTTTCAAACCAGGAATTCCAGAACAAGATTGAAGGAGTAGTTTAGGAAAAGCAAGCAGAATTTCACTTGGTGCAAATGAGAGAGACACTCTTCGAGTTTGTCTCTTTTCCTGTTTGCTTGTCATTCATTCCCATCTCCTGTAACAACCAGATTAATTGTAATAGAAAAACAGGATTTAAAGTGTTGAAAAGCTTTTGGTTCTGCCTTCCTTTCAGCTGGGGTTAGTAAGGAGTGTGCTATATCTATACCACCTGCTGTGGTTCTTAGGTGGATGTTAGGGCTGAAAATTAGGAAACCAGTCCATGTTGTAGCTAATCAGGGAACTGCAGGATGTCTGTTCTGCTGATGGAGAAAGGGTGGTGCTCAGAACAGTGTGTCCCCAAGTCATATTCTAAATGCAGTTTGTGCTTTCTGAACCAAAACATCTCCTAGCTCAGGTGGTGCTCTAACTCACCTCCTTCCTTTTTTATTAGTGGAACCACTGAACGTTTGACTTTTCTTTGTAGACAAATGTTGTAGGTTTCAAGTGGAGGAATGGGTTACTTGTCCATGAACCTTGCTGAATTGTGCCCTGACAGAAGTACAGTAGCAACTAAACATCTGGTACTTTTTGTGGAATGCACATAAGCCAAAAGTTACTTTTCATTCTATAGACTTTAACTGCTCCTTTCTTCTCAGCAGGGGATTGAAGCATGCTAATCCTCTTGAAATATATCTATGGTTGCTGTGAAGCAGCAAGGGTTTACAGTAATGAGTCTTCCCTTGGCAAAACTATGCAGTGTTTATATACACAGATGTCATGGTTAAATACAAAGTTAGGTGTTCTGTGCTGGAGTACCAGCTGTGTCTCTTGCTTGAAACTATTGAACCAAGTGGCTCTCAGTGTGGGAGGTCTGTACAAATAAAGTAGAGGAGGTATGAACTGTGAGATATGTGCAGACTTCACTTAAAAAGAGTTCAGTACTTTGAAGGAAGAGCGAGCATTCAAGAATGTTACAACAACGAATTATGGGATTGATACAATTGTAGGAAAGGGATGATATGCTAGACCATGAATCTTCTTACAGATGCTAAATTATAGGATGGGTACTTAGTTTTTAGGGAGAAGTGTTAGTGTGACTAGCTTTACACTGAACATAGGAAAAAACTAAGGAAAAGAACTCACTAGATCAGGTGGGAGCCAATTTAAAATGTACTCAATCCTGTGTTCCTCTGTAGATATCCCATAGCTCCTAAGCAGCTGTCAACAGAGGATTAATGCATTTGAAGGATTTGTTCAAATGTGCATGGATATTCTCAGATGGGATTTCCTTAGGTATTCACAGAATTTACCTACAGAATGCTTCTAAATACATGTTACAGAATATATACTCTGGACAGTGTCCACTAAATGTACTTTAATACATGAAACTCACTTTTTCAGTCGAGTACCTTTACATCTGGTGCTTTTTGACTTTTTTTCTCTTGGCAAACAGCTGTGGGAGGCTTCCAAAGAGCAAGAATAACTTTATTCATATCTTATGAGAGGTTTTATAAGCATGTAACAGGATGGGACATAATTATTTACAATATGTCTGTCTCACCCTCCTGTGGTCCTCTGTGGCTGAGAATAGTGACAGGAAATGTTGTCCCTGCAATGTTGTAAGAATATATTACTGTGTGTTCTGCTTTTATCATCACAGTGGTTTCATTGTAACTGCTGTGCAGATGACACTTAAAAGTGTTAATATTTTCTTAGACCTCCAGAATCATCAGCTTTCCAACCACCAGCTTTGATACAAATGCATTTGTTAGGGCATACTGTCATTTAAATGTGAGTTTTTGGTAGTCTTTGTTTCCACTCTTTATTAACACACATTTCATGGAAGGTTTGAAATTGTACACTCTCATTCTGCAGCACTAGAAAAAGTGGAAAAATTGTAACATGTCTCCATAAACCAAGTAGAGTCGGAAGTGCCAAACATTTGTTCATAATGGATATTGGTTTTCTGATAAACTTTAAAACTAGAAGAGATAAGGCTTTAACCTTTTTATCTAAGAGAAAAGCTATAAAGATAAGTGTCTTGGGAAGGTCTAATACTGTCCATTTCTACCAAAGAATTTAATAGTCCTTAGGGTAGTTTATATTCTCTTAAATGACACCAAGATTCTCTACTATTTGGGACTATAATAAGTGATTAATATCTTCATCATCTATTTCCTACTAAGATAAAACACAAATCATTTATTGGGAAATCATTTGACACAAATTGCAAGGGAGGAAGTAATTGTTACTCAATGTGGCCTTTTTTGCCTGGCTGAGGTGGAGCTTCCTCTACTCCTATGGAGCATCTTGGAGTCTGCAGGCTCTCAAAAGTCAAAGCATTCCCTGAGGATATGGAGTATCAGATGTGTGTTGTAGTCAAAATGAAGTTATCTTACAGTTCATAAATGTCTGAATGGATAGTCTGGAAGTTAGCAAGCAAATTCTGAGTTGCTTAATCTTTGTAGCATTTTCTTCCATGTTTCCCATAAAACCTGAAGACAATAAGCCTAATGAAACATTTATTTGACTTGCACTAAGTTGGGGAAAATGTTCCTTCTTTTCTTCAGGGGATGAGTTAACCAAAATGGAGAATGAGGATGAGCAGGGCTGGTGCAAAGGACGCCTGGACAATGGACAAGTTGGTTTATACCCAGCAAACTATGTGGAACCAATCCAGTGACAAAGGACAAAATAATAAACAGAAGTGTCACAAGAGCTCTGTAGGCCTGTACAGTGTATTTAGGTGAAGTGAGAAGAAACTGAATGGATGTATAGTGTGTACATATTTTAATGAAAAGATGAGAGATTGATACTGAAATAAGGCTTAATGAAAGACAAAAGCTTGACATTGTTTTCACAACTTGTACACAATGCAAAGGAAAGGAGATAGGTTGAAAAAATAGTATGATAGGAAAAATACTTTTTAAACTTTTTCTTTCCACATGGTCTGTATTTGTGGATCCTAAACATTTTTGCATTTTCTATGCTTATGCCTCATCCTACCCCAGGTATGTGGCTTACGCTCACTTGTGTTTAATCAGTTATTTTAAGTGACCTTCAGTAACTTGCAACTTGAATTTTGAAGATTATTATAGTTAATTTTTTATTTGTTCTTATCAATGTCTGAAAGATGCAGTATTTTTTTATTTAAATGCTATGTAGCTAAGCACCTTTTTGTATGCTTTATCAATTAATACTTAAATTATGACATAGATTTAGTCACCACTTGACTGAATGAAAGCTCTTTCCATGTTGTAGTAATCTTTCTGTGTTGTCAGCATGGCTTGAAGTTGTAAATGGAGTTGTAAAACAAAATACTGTATTTAATAAATATCTGTTACAGAAGGTTATTTGTAGCAGAGATATCTGCAGGTGTCATGGGTTGGGATTTATTACAAATGTTCTTTATGTGGGTTGGCACTTGAACTAAGAGTTTTCCATCTAGATCTTAAGAGGCATTCAAAAGAAATATAAATTATGCATAAGCCCCAGAAGAGTGGCTATTTCCAGCACGTATTTGCAGGGAAAAAAAAATCTCCTTTTAACTGCTAATGATTTTTGGGTGATTTGAAATGTTAAATCTGTGAAGGCTGACTATCTTGAACAGAGAAGACTGTAAAATAGACTAAATGCTTTTATTAAGAGCCTATCTATGTTGTGTATATGTACATATAATTTGATATTCCAAAATATGAAGAGCATGTCTATTGGTTATCAAGCCTTTGGTGTCAATAAGATTTAGACTATTTTAAGAGTTTAAATTATAGGTATATTTAAATCTGCTTTCCTGCCATATTCATTACTGTACCATAGAAAAAGTATTCTGTGATTAGATTTTTCAGAAGTACAGTAAATATACTAATATACTCAAAATCAGTATTTGTGGATAAATTAATGAGTCAAAATATAAACTAGCTTTAGTCCAAACATGGATTATTGTAGCAGAACACTGTAAAATCTACATTTGTTTGCAGTTCCAACTTGGCCAGCTATAATCGTGTCAAATATGCATTTGTGACATTGAAAACTGGGTTGTAAAACTACAGCAGATCTGTGTTAAAACTAAGTATCAGGTAAGTAGATATGCCATGTTAGGAAGCTACACTGTAATGAAGTTAAATCTTTTTCAAGGTAACTATAAAACACTGTTGGTAATCTTGGACTTTATCATTTGCTTTTTGAGCTTATAGATATATTTAGTCATCATTTTCAGTGAATCCAAATGTGCAAGCTTAGAAAGTGGATGTATGTATATGTCTGTCAACAAAAACTTACCAACATATTTGTTCATCCACAGGACAGTTGCGAAAATTGTCAGGAATTACTGGTTTGGGTCTCTGTATTGTAAAATATTCTAGAAAACAATAAAAGCTGGTAATCTCTTAAATACACAGAATGCACCTTTTACTATTTTAATATATGTGAAAATAGTTTTATGAAACAAATAATGTGCTCGTTTCATTGCAATTCATGGTGACAAAACCTGCATTGTGTAAAAGAGCTGCAAACCAGAGTGTGACATGGGTGGCATTATGCCATTAACAAAAAAGAGAGGTGCCATGCACAGGAATTCTTGGCAAAATATTCCAGCAAAATCTTCATGGAAGAAGAGGAAACTGTATTTAATGGTATGCAGAGTCTACTGTGATGCTGCTTTCTGTGCTGTTGTCAAGTCTCAGATAGCGTGGGTGAGCAGCTAAGCTTTTTATTTCTTTTTAAATATATTATCTGAGTATTTTCTGCCTTTGAGTTTTCTTGTTGACTCGCAGTGATTAATGCAGTGCTGTCTGTGACAGTTGGCTGAAGGTTTTATCTCATCTCCCCCATCAAAACCTGCTGAACAGCAGATCCCAGAGGTTCATAATCAGTGGCACAGGGTCTGGTTGGAGGCCTGTCACCAGTGGTGTCCCCCAGTATGAATTGTTTAATTTGTTCATCAGTGCCTTGGGTGAAGGGTCAGTGGTGACACAGAGCTGGGAGGAGCAGCCAGTCTCCCTGGGGGCTGCACAGCCCTTCCCAGGGAGCTCAGCAGGGTGGAGAGATGGGCAGAGGAGCTGTCTGAAATCCAGAAAAGGTAAATGCAGGGTCCTGCACCTGGGGAAGAATAACCCTGGAGCCCAGGGCAGGCTGGGGGTCACCTGCTGGAGAGCAGCTCCAGGAGGGCAGCTCCTGGTGGGCAGGGAGCTGTCCCTGAGGTCAGAACTCTGTAAGGTACTTCTGCAGCTGCTTTACACTTCTGTGATCATAAGTAACTTATTAAATAATCGACTGCCACCCTTCTATGTAAGGTTTTAATAAATCTACATGTCCAAACACGCATCCCTCTGGAGAACACACAGGTATCCTCCCACTTTTTATTACTGTAGTCAGTAACTGATTAAATGTTCATTTATTTCATAGCAGTTCACTTCAGCTTTTATAAGGGACATTAGCAAGAGCTCTTTGAACATCCAAGTCATGGGTTACCTCATCTAGATCATCTTGACACATAAAATCTCCAAGCCTGCAAGGTAAAAAAACCACATTAATTGTGAAGTACTGTTGTGACAGACACTTCTAGAATCCATATGCAGAAAACACTGAAATCTGACTGCCCTAGCAGAGATAAAACATTATGTGGCACATGCAGGTGGGTTTTGCAGTGGGATGCTACATGCAGCTGGAGCTTTGCAAGTCCCCTGCACTGCTGGTGAAAACAGCATCCTCACACAACTGAGTGTTGCTGCTTGTAAATCCCAGTATATGGCAAGAGTTTGGCTTTGCACTGGGCAATGGTCTTAGGACGTAGACACTTCCAAGAGTGGAGAGAGCTCCATGAAACCTCACCTATTTGAAGTGGTTATGCCTCATGATATTATCAGGACAAACACTTCATTAGTACTAAATAAAAATACTGAACTGGTTTCATCAACTGGTTTTCAATGTTGATCCTAAACTTCACATCCATGTCCTGGGAGAAGCATTTGAATGCTTGATTTTTCGCTTCCAGTGAAGGTTTTTGCTGTATGAATTATCTATACTGCAGTGATACAGCTGTGACCATGCTGTTCCTTTGAGGTTACCATTTGCAGAGGGCTGGCCTGAAACCTGATGAACTTGAGGCAGCGTATTTACAACATAGCTGTGAGCAGGGACAAACTTTGCTTAGTGTGACCAAGCTTTCCAAAGGGCATCAAGCAGAATTTGTACTTACCTAAGGGACCCATTGGCACTGAAAAGCAGTGAAGATGTAGCTGGCATGACCTGGGATTGTACCTGTATTCCACCATTTCTCAGCAGCATCATGAGGAGAAACCAAATAATGAAGGAGGCTTGAAAATAACTGAACTAAAACCTTTGAGTATTGGAAATGGCAGCAAATTTCTTGGAGCTTTGAATAAATAGGTGTCCACTGAAGCTGTAATACAGACAGTTTTTAGGAGATAATCCCAAATGCTTCTCCCTTGTATTTATATGCCCTGGCAGGGCTGTCTGGCCAGCTGCAGGAGCCCAGGATTTGCTGTGGCAGTTGGATAGGTGAGAGTAGGAGAAAGTTACTTTGCCTATGCTTCATCAGCTCACAGAGCAATCCTTGTACCCAAAAAATGTGTATCCACCAAACAATACAGGAAGACCCCCTCCATTTTAGAATGGCTGTGCAGAAAATGAGGAATTAGCACAGGATCAATCAGGGAGGAAGGGCCTCCAACTGCCTTCAGTCCCATCTCTGGCTCAACACTGGACTTGGAATAGGTTGCTGAGTGTTGCTGACAATCTCCCAGGACAGAGTTCCCACAGCTGCTGTGGGCAAACTGCTCCAATATCTGATTTTCTTCATAGTGAAATCATCTTCTCTTCATATCAAATTGGAATTGTGTTCTGGGTTAGCGTGAATTAAGAGCCCTTGGGTTTTGATTTGCAAACCAGCAACCCCCACCATCATACTCTGGCAGTGAATTACTCTCATTTGCACATGATCAGAGTGCTCCTAATGCAGGGCAGGCTGCACTTCCCAGGTGTTTGTTTCTGAGCACACACATACAGCAGTGTTCTTCCACATACCTATTTGTCTGACCAGCTGGCATGGAATCAATTCTTAAGGAGTTCCCTATGTTCTGGGAATACAAATATGTGTTCTGGCCATTCTTGGAAACCACCAGCAAGATGTGGTATTGCCACACTGAGGTTCAATTGGCAAAGTAACACTTGTGGGCCACTTTCTCACCACTGCTGCTGTTCTCTCTCTGTGCCTTTCCTCTTTCTGCACTCCACTCAAATCACCAACTTCATGAAGAATGAGACACCCACCTCTATTCCCTGGAAAAATTATCACTTTTCACAGTTTATTCTGATGGCTTCCTTTATTTATTCTGCCGTGGGCCTAGGCAATTACCATTAGGAGGAGAATAGGATATGGGGAGTATTTCCAAAATTTCTTGGACAAACTGGTGTTCATTCTCGTGGCAAAGAAAATGACAGCACAACACACCATGGATAGGGTACCAGGGAAGGAATCTGTGGGCTTTGGATAGATTTGGTCAAGATGGAACTCTGCTGAGAGTTTAGGACATAAACAGTGTCAGGCCAGGGGAGTCGTGTTTCTCTCAGTGCTGGTCTGCTACTGGGTCTGAATAAGGATCTGCATTGTTCACAGAAGTAGAGAACACTCAGGCCTTAATCCACAGCCACCCTTGAAGGTAAGTTGTCTGGTTTGGGAGGTTTTTTCTGTTTCATTTGTTCGGATTTACTTTGGGCTTTTCTTCTATTTACTCCATGTGCAGAGCAGCCAGTGAATTTTAAGTACTGCCTTTTCTTTGCTGGAGATGGACCAGCTCATCCCCTCCTTCATGTTCTCCATTCTCTATATTACCTGTCTTCCACAACCTAGAAGCTGCTCTGTGATTGCAGGACCTGCTGACCTCCTTCCAGTTCACAGACAGAAATGCTTTTATTCCATCTTGTCCAGAACTCACCTCCTGGCAATCAGCTGAGTTTGCAGGCTGCAGCAGGAACCTGTCCAGCATGCACAGCTACAGAGAGAATTGCAAAGTGTGGCCATAGGACAGAGGTGCTGTGTATTTCTGAGCACTGCCATGGGCTCATTCCCCTCTGCTGCCTGGATGGAGACCTGTGGGCTGCCTGCACGACGTGGCTTTGAACAGCAGCAGCTTTTTGATATCCCAGCTTGGGACAGAGAGGTACCACTTCCCGAGACAGGAGGTCAGCAAAGACAGAGGAACCAGCCCCCGTGTGGTGTTACTTGCCTGTGACTCCCAGAGATGCTTTTTTGGGGTCTCAGGATGTTTTTCTGATGTTAAAAGTCCCAGTTAAATAGCAAGATTGTACCAATCTTTTTGTGTGTGTGTTTTTTGTTTGTTTTGTTTTGTTTGTTTGATTAGTTGGTCTTGGTTTTGGTTTTTGTTAATTTTTAAAAATCCTTGCCAGGATAACTAGTGCCTGACTCCTGTGGATAAGTCAGGAGCTCCAGGGTCAGGGCACACCTCTGGGCTGCCACGCTGAGTGCCCAGTGTGAGGACAGCACTCGGCACAAGCTCCAGCAGAGATCCCTGTCCCAGTGCTCAGGTCTATGCTCCTCTGCGGCTGCCTCAGGCAGTGTGGCCAGGACTGGGTGATGGTGATGGGTGTCACCACCCTGAACAACTTCCCCGGAGACTGGTAAGAACTGGGGCTTCTGAGCTGCTGGGGGAGACCAGGAATCTGCTGGATTTAAGGCACAGAAGGTGGTGCAGACTAGAAGCTGGGGGAAAAGTTTTGGAATTGATTATTTAGAAGCTGAATGACCCAGCCAGTGGAGAGTGGGGCAACCCAAAACTTGTGCTTGCAGTGGGGTAGAAGGTGTACCAAGGAAAGGGCCTATCATAGAGAAGATACTTTGCAAGCTCCTGAAATTCACTGGCACTGTGCCTAAGAGACCAGGTAGTTCTGTAAGGCCACTGTGATGCTTTCTCTGTATTGGTATCAGAAGAGAAGTAGAAAGTACTGCCCACACCTGGTGAGGGTGGAAATCCTGAGGATGGAGTGCCTGAGACAGTTCCCCTGTACTGAACTCACCCCCAGGCAAGGCTCTCTAAGGTGGATTGGTACCTGTGCTCACTCAAGCAGACCTGTCTCTCCTTGTAGTCACAGCAGATGCCACACAGGAGTTTAGTGCTGATATCAACAAAGCCAGCACACTGTGTGCTGCTGCTCTCAGGGGTCAGTGGGACAGGCCAGCTCAGACACAGAGAACTCCCTAACTCTGCAGGGAAGCCTTGCTGACCTGCAGAGAGAGAGAGGAGAGTCAGAAACATCATCAGCTTCGATCTCACAACTCCCCCATTAATTAATTAATTCTATATTTCATAGACAATATAGACATCACCAACTCCAGAGAATATTTCTTTTGACTTGTTAAACATCTTTAAAGGTAAGACACATCTAAGTAAATATAATATACCATGTGCATGTAAGTTGATGGTAAGTTCCCCAAATGACACTTTGAAGGACTGTGATTACCTTGCCTCAGTTACAGATTCCATCCAATTTTTTATATAGATTGTCTATTTATTACTTTAAAATTTATTAAAGATACAATTTTAGTTATGTACTGCAAGCTTATGTGGTTATATGGTATCTAAATTGCTGAATGAAATTATTCTGCTAATTAGATTTCGTACCTGTAACTGTCCCCTCTCCTGTGACATGTTAAAAAATTCCTTGCCTAACTTAGTGATAGTGTTGATTCCTGAATGATGAGGTGAGCTTATGTTGGGCGTTGAATAATTTCT
>VXBI01004341.1:0-61314 GCA_013397375.1 Toxostoma redivivum | reverse complement strand
GGGGTCCCTCCCACTGAAGAGAGTTCTCCGTGAACTTCTCCAGCATGAGGCCATGTCACGAGCATCAGCTCCCTGAGAGCTGCTGCAACATAAGTCCATCCCATAGGCATTGGCATTCCTCAAACTGCCACAGCACAGGTCATTCTTCCATAGGGTGCAGTTCTTCAAGGTCAGGCTGTTCCAGCAGCATAGGAGCAGGACCCCTCTCTCCACAGGTCTACCATGGGGTCACAGCCTCCCTTCAGGCATCCCCCTCACACATCTGGTGTGAGGCTCCTCCATGGGCTTCAGGTGGATCTCTGCATCCCTGTGGATCCCCATGGGCTGCAGGGGCCCAGCTGCCTCATCATGGTGTGCGCCACAGGCTGCAGGGGAATGAATCTCAGCTCCATCACCTGGAGCACCTCCTGCCCCTCTTTCACTGACTGGTATCTGCAGAGTTGTTCTTTTCACATGTTCTCACTTCACCTAGGTTGGCATAGCAGTTGGAGTTCCTGAGCAAAAGCTTGTTAAAGCATAATAAATACTGTCCATCATTCCAGACTAAAACTGTATGTACAAGCACTTCATTGTCTTAGACTAAGCCCAGCTGACAGCTGAGTACTATGCAGCGACTCACTGCTGCCCAGTGGTGAGGATAATTGGGGGGGGGGAATAAACCCTGTGGGTTAAGACAAAAAAAAACCAGCTTAATAATTAAAGAAAAGTAAAATAAGCAATACTGATGATAATAAGAATATAATTGTAATGAAGAAGAGAAAGATGATTAAACTCCAGAAACTTCACAAGTGATGCATACTACATTTGGTCACTACCTGCTGACCTATGCCCAGTTCATCCCCCAGCAGTGACTGGCAGCTCGCAGTCAACAGTCCCCCATTTATATATTGGGAGGGGCGTGCTGTTGTGTGGAATATTCCTTTGGCTAGTTCGTTCAGGTCAGCTGTCCCCCAGTGGTGCTCTGTCATTGCTTTTTGTGCACCTGTTTGCTTGCAGAGCACATGAAACTGAGAAGTCTTTGTTTTAAACTAAAAGCACTATTTAGCAACACTTAAAAACTTCGTTTCATTGATATTATCTGCATTATTCTCATATTGAATCCAAAATACAGCACTGTACCAGCTACTGAGAATAAAATTAATCCATCCCAGCTGAAACCAGGACAATTGTACTAATATGCAGTATAAGGATTATATTGTTTCTAGTACTTCTACTATTGTTTCAGCTCCAGAGCTGCAGAAATGCATCTTATGACTTTTGGATAACTTCTGCCTTTACCTTTTCTCTTGTTTTGTTTTTTTCCATTTCTTCAATGGTGTGAGTTGGGAGTTAGCTTCATCAAGTCACGGTCCTTAAATCAATTATTTTCCCTGCTTTCAAGAATTGGTGCCACTGTTATCCCTGAAGTTTAAGGTGTTTAGATGTTATTTTGGTGGATTTTTCTTTAGTCAGAGAAGCTTCTAAAAACTTTATTCTGTTACTTTTGATATGGGGAATGTTAGAAAATAGTACTGATTTATTTTCAACATGTTTTCTTCAACTGAAACATCAGATTCATTCCTTTCCAGTGTGAAATCTATGTAATACTGATAAGATACATGCTTTTTTTTGAAGCAGTCATGCTGTTTGTATAGAAAAAAACTACTGACACCTTTAGGTATTCTTTTCTTAGAGTGGTTTTTAATTTTGAATGGCATTCCCATGAGTCTAAGAAGAATTTTATTCCCCAGTTTGTAGAACCTTTTCGCATGTAGATTGAGTAGCTGTTGTACTTTGTCATGTGGCTGACTGGTTCCATCAGTGATCTTGCTGTTCCTCTTGCAAAGACGTATCTTATCTTTAGGTTAAATTTGAAGGAGATTTTCCCAAATTCGTGATGAAATGTCTGTATTTGTGTATTTTCAGGCACCCACTTCCAGTACAGGATTATGTTAGTCTTTATCATTAATTTAGAATTATAGTCATCATTGGGCATGATGGTAGTGCATCTTTATAGTGCCTACAGGCAATAATGTAAGACCAAAATAGTAGTTAATAAAAGCCTACCCAGTTCTGAAAACCAGTTGTTCCTGAAGTTTTTGGCATTTTAGTAGGAGAACTGATCTGGTAAAATTCGAATGAAGTAATCCTTGCAGGTCTTGAGCCACAGACAGGAAGGGACAATGACCAAGGTGTTGGAGAGGCCTACACAGAACCATTTGGGCTGGAAAGATCTTTATAGATCATCTAGTTCCAACCTCTCTGTTCCTGTGCATCACTACTCTTGGAATAAAGAATTTCTGCCTAACATGTAATACAATTCTCTCTTGTAATTCAAAAATGTTTCCCTGTTCCTATCACTCTGTGCCAATGTATAAATCTATCCCTCTGTTTTATAAACCCTCTAAGCTTGGAAAGGCTCCAGTAAGGTGTTCCTAGAGCCTTGTCATCTCCACGCTGAACAAACTCCATGTCTCTCAGATTGACTTCATAGGAGAGGTGCTTCAGCACCCCGATCATCTTTCCTGTGCCAAGGACCCCAGAGCTGAATTCAGCACTCCAGGTGGGGTCTGCAGTAGCAGAGTAGATGGACAGGTCTTGAGCCCACTTCTTGAGTTTGTCCAGTTCTCCTTGTTTGGCATCCCCTCCTTCATGCTGAGGGTGCACTTAATCCCACTGTCTGTGTACCTGATTAAAATATTCAAGAGCAGTGATGCCAGGACCCTGAGGGACACCACTCATCACCAGCCCTCCACCTGGACATACAGCCATTGACCACACCTCTGTGGCTGTGTCCATCTAGTCAATTCCTTATGCACCACATAGTCCATCCTTCAAATCCATGTTTCTCCAGTTTAGAGATGAGGATGAGAAAGCACGTGCATGCTGGTAAAAGATTTTTTATAGTGGCAAGAAGTTTTAGTGGTGAGGAGTTTGCTTCATCTGAATGCTGTTAGTGAGGAAGCAGGTCAGCAGGTACCAGTGTCCACTATTTTCCAGCTTCTGGCATTTTTTTCAGCTACCTGTTCTGTGGTGATGCATAAATCATTTAGAGCACTTTAACACTGTGTGATTTCTGGCATGAATTTAATTTAATATCTTGGGGGCTGGAATTGTACTTGCCCAGCTGGATTTGTCTTTCGTGTTAAAGGAGGCCCTTTGTGACAGGCAACTTTAAGAACAGTATTTTTATTTAGATAGACTCCTGATGTCATGATAGAACAACTACAGTTTTCAATATTTTTAATCTGTAGTTTCATGAAAAAGGAGTTTTGCTCTAAGCTGTTGGGGACAGGGTAGGCAGCTTTTTCTTCTGTCCTTGTCATTGCTCAGAAGCACGTTTATGAACATTAAACATCATAAAAGCCAATCAGAGTAGTCTGCTGGCATAAAATAATAGGAGAATCCTTTATTCTTGGAAAGTAATAAATGGAACATTTTAGTTTGGATTTAGGGAGCTATGTCCCTGCTTGTCTTGGTACCTTTAGTGACCATTATTGCATGTTGTATACTGCTTTTCCTCTGTGGAAGATGTTTTAGTTGTGGGAGGAGGATCCTGTTCAGCAGCCCTTTCAGGAAGTGTGCTGCTGCAGTTCCTTAGGGTCACTTTCATCACTTTACCCATTGTGGGCTGCCATTGTTGCAGTTTCTTGATGCAAAGATGGTAGTATACCTGTAGTAATTGGTAACATTTTCTCTAGATGAATTTGTTCTCAGAGGTTTTTTTTGGTGGTAGAGTGATCTACAAAGCTGTCTTTTTGCCTTGGTAATTACTGGGATGTAGCTGTTTTCATTTTTGCTTCCTTGTTGACATGTGTTAGACAGTGATATAAATGGTTTTCCTCTCATTTTCTCTTAGTGTTTGTTGTGTCTTTATGTCACTGTTGATTTGCACTCCCCTCTACATTTTCTTTTGCATATGATTGAAACAGTATGCATGCTCCCAGGGCTCAAACTTTTAAATTGGTTCTGATGTAGATGTAGCTTTCCCTTAGGTAACTACACACTAAATTGCAGTATGTGTGTTTCTGGTTCCTCTTATTCATCTGCCTTGGCTTACAATTTGCATTTCATTTTGAAACAAACTAGCAATATAACAAATCTTTCAAAATGGGATTTGAATATGCTATTGGGGAGATGTTTAGTATTTTTATTTTTTTTAAGGCCATACCTGATGGCTATGTTGGCTGTTAGCCAAGGTGCATAACATCCAACAGCTACAGTCAGTTTGTGATATTGCTATCTATTAAGCCAATTTTTGGTCACAGGCTCTCTAGTAGACAAACCATTACTGAACACTGATTTTCTTAGGATTTAAAGACAAGTTCAGAGTGTCATATTTGTTCATCTAGAAAATCTTCAACAAAACAAATTGTTTTCACAAAGGTAGTTATAAAATACCAATGTGACCAAAAAATCAGGTTGTAAAACCTTGGTTGTTCATTAGGACTGTTGCTATGATGCGGAAGCATAAGAAAATATTAACAATCATTTGTTTTACTGGGTGAAATTTTTTGGTGATAAGAGCATTGAAGGTTCTCTGTTACTTCTGAGAGTTTGTTGCTTATAAGTCTTGTTTAGGTTATGAAGTCTTGCCTGGGGCCTTTCTTGTTGTATGGTGAATTGTGAAGTTTTCTATGACAATGCAAACACAATTTAAAAAAACAAGTACTACTCAAAAGAATCTCATCTAACAAACTATATTTGTATGAAGTTGATTGCAAATACGTCCTTGAGGCTTATATGCTCCATTTATTATGAAATGTGTTTTGTAGTTAGTAGGCATTACAATAGATGTTATCAAACTCTAGGAGTGTTCAGGAAACTTTTACCAAGAGCAGGTATTACAGGTGTGGACAAGTGCATCTATCAGCTTTCCTTAGTTTCAGTTTTGGATATGAAGAGGATATCAATTTTAAAAACTAAAATTTGGGAAAAAAAAACAGTTCTTTCAATAAAACAGTCATTTCTAAAGGTGTTCTAAGGATGTCTGAAGAGGCAATTGAGAAAGTATTCATTTTGACTATACCTGCTTGAACACTGAAACTGAATAAATTACAGAAAATACAGATTTGCAGTGCAGATCTGCACTTTGTTATTTAAATGAGGGCTCTTTTGAACTGTGTATTTTGTAGCTGTGTTCTGGATCTGTCACCGAATTAACAGCTTCCTAGCTGCAGTCTTCATGAACTGCTTTAGATACCTGACTTCACTGCAGAAGTGGCAAAACAGCCCAGTACTATAGCAGGAACACATTATTGGATTTCATTTTTTTCTAAAATATGTTCCTTTTAGTTATATTTCCTACAGAGGTATCTATGTTCAGCCACTTTAGCTGTGACAGTATTGTTACTGTTTTAGGTTAAGTGTTACTTGATCATATGATTTATTCAAATATAAAATGTGTACATGGAATTCCTGTCATGCTTTTCAAGCCCATATAGGTCTAATTAATAAGTGCCATATATCTTCTAGCTTGTTGTAATATGGGAAAAATCCGATCGTTTCAAGTAGTGTCGGAAGGGATGAATAAAGTACCTCAAAATCCTTATTTCTGATTGACATTTTCAGACTAGTCTATGTAGTACTTTAGGCAACAGATGTCAGGGTCTTAGTTGGTGAATTAATCCTTAATGTATGCATGCTACTTGATGCCTAGTGAAGTCAAGAAAAGCAGATTTAACCCTTATTTCCTTTGCATGCTTTAACAGTTGTTACTCAACCAAGCCCATCAGTTTCTCAGCCTGGTACTTCAGAGAGTGAAGAGAGAGCTGCTGACCTGCCGAAAGCGAAGAAGAACAGATGTTTCATGTGCAGGAAGAAGGTTGGTCTTACAGGTATGGGAATACTGTCACTTTTAAACAAATCTGCATGATTAGTTACCTCATGCTAGATTAAACTTGACAAAATATGTGTTCTATTAAATTTATCAGCTTTTTTACAATTCACATAACTTAGTAAATCCATTTATTTTTCTTACTCTGTATGTCATAGTAGACAAACATATCCCCTTTGTAGTGACTGCACCCCTAATTAACACCTTAATTAAACAGTAATTTTCCTAGTAATGTTGTTTCTTTTTCTGTGTACAGGATTTGACTGCCGATGTGGAAACCTATTTTGTGGACTTCACCGTTACTCTGACAAGCATAACTGTCCATATGATTACAAAGCAGAAGCTGCAGCAAAAATCAGAAAAGAGAATCCAGTTGTGGTGGCTGAAAAAATTCAGAGAATATAAACTAACGTGCTTGTGAAAAGACTGACTGAATTTTTGTGGGGCTTTTTTTTCAATACATCCTAAAAAACATGAAAAGAGCAGGTGCATGGTTATTTTCCTTTGTTTTCCAAAGTTTTACTTCTAGTCCTGTCTGTCTAAATGATACTTCAAATGTTTGAGTGTTTGCTACAAGCTGAATTGGATAGATACAGCCTTTGAAAATATATATGCCCTCCCCAGAATAGATGGATGATCAGAAACCTTCACAGGAATACACATGCACAGAGGACAGACTCTAGTTCACGTGTGCCAAACAGATGTGTGCAGTCTGCATGTGTGCAGCAGCTCTGCCTTTTGAGATGTGCACGAGGTATATGTTATATGCCTGTTTTGGAGAATGATACATCAAAACAGTTGGCAGTCTACTTCTATCTTTTAAAATCTCATTCTACTTTTAATTGCCACACTCCATTTTAGTTTTCCAGCAGAGTGCGAGCTGTGTAGAGGGGTCTACCATTCTAGTAAGATGAGTGTCTTTGCCATATTTAAGTCACTTAACCACTGCACTGAGAAAAATTGAAAAAGTCAGATTATATGAGAAGAAAATTGTTTTGTGAAAGATTACATTAACTTTAGAATCTCAAAAAAAAGTTCCCAAAGGAAATTTCCCGTTAGGAGCTTATGAACTGGCCTGCAACAGAGTTGTCTGCTTTTCAAACTTGCATAGCTAAAAATGTGATGTAGCAGAATCTTGTAAGATTGGTCTTCAAAAAAGTTACAAATGTTTCTAGAAATATCACAGCATCTCTATCAAGCAACACAAGTCTAAATAAGTTGCTAAAAACTAGAGCAGTTTATTATTCATGTACTACTTATGTTCTGTGTGTTCCAAGTTCAAAAAAATCTTAGGAATTAATTTTTCTAGTTTTAAGTGTAACAGTTGCACTGTTCTGCATGGAAAACCATACCTAACATGGCTGCTGTAGACTTAAATGGTAGCTGGAACCACTCTTGGAGGGCTGCTTTATAATTTTTAATAGTACTTGGGTATAGGACTGTAGTGTTCTTGGGTGTATTGCATGGGCTGCGTTATCTACAGCATTGTACAATAACAACTCTAGAAAAGGCAGTATTCTTCACTGATGCTTGTCTGGTAATATATATCACTTCTGTGTTATAATGGAAGGGGTTTTTGTGATGTATGAAACTTGTGTTTTTTATATAAACAAATACAGTTTAGACTAGTGTTGTGGTAATGCCTGTTCTCATCTGTAAATAGTTACATCCATACACAAGGCACTACTCCTGACCTGATTTTTGTTGCCAGTGTTCAGTCTTTGTTTTTATTTCACTATTAAAAGCATCAGGTTTTCGCTTCTAACTTTGTTTTTCTGAGTTATTAGATAATGCAAACATGTACAGATAGTTCATATTTATGTATTGCACATAAGCTACCCAGCATCTATGCTGTATTGTATTATGTAAATAATAAAAATAATGTACAGAAGGAGATACTTCCTTTTATGGTAGTTCATTGGTTTTAGTTCTTGTTGTAATGAGAATGTGACCTTGTAGAGGCTGAAGTGCAAAGTTTAATACAAGTTCTTACAGATGTTATCTTATGCGAAAGCTTGCCTCTATCCATGTGGATATACCAGCTTTTTTTGTGTCAAATTGTGTGAGCAGCTGGAGTACAGGTAACAACTTGATGACCTGACAAAAATACCAGCAAACAACAATGTGGTTTAAAGGGAAAAAAAGAAAGTATTAGCAATGAACTTCTTACTTACTTCCAGTGGATCTGTCGTGATAGAGCACTGACTAAATTATTCTGTCCACATCTTCACCAGCAGACCTCAGCAGTTACTGTCAGTGTCAGCAACCAAATACAGGTGGTAAATATACCTGGTTTATCCTTTCCATGAGACAGAAAAGGATACAGTACACAGCACATGTTGTGATGGAGGAAGACATCTTCAATTCTGGATGATCCATAAAAATTGCATATATCAGAAATGGATAATGTGTATCCCACCAGTCAGCTGATAGTCAATGTGATAAGTTAATACTGCAGCCACTGTGTGTACCTCCAGTAAGGGAACGCAGGCATGCTCTGGCACTGCATCATGGAACTGCTTTAAAGCACCAAAATTACAGTATTTCTACCTTTTGTATTAAAGCAACATCAGCAGCTCCACTATAGCATAAAGGTGTTGGCTTTTTTTTTTTTTAACCTGAGAATACCCTGTAGCTGGATGTTTGAGGAATTGGTTGGTTTTGGTACATTTCTTGCCTAGAGTGGTTCAGGACTGGTACTAGTACTGATATTTTTAGTTAATGATTATGGTGGTCTCAATCTCACTCTGATTTCTTCTGTGCAAAGGTTGTATTTGTGAACACTTGATGAAATATTTGATCTTGGCACATCTGTACAGGAAAGCATGGAACAAAAAATCCCTTTTTCCTATAAAATTGTGAACTGTATTGTGTTGGTTACAGTTAAGTAGGGTTATGAGCCTATCCTCAAGTCTGCAACTTGGCCAGAGCTTTGTTCTTTTAATAGTGTATATAGTGCGTATAATCACTTCTGAGCTCTGATTCTGTTGAGGCTCACTAAAAGAAGGAAAGGAAGGTTGTTTGAAAAGACTAGATATTGACAAAGTATTTGGATGGGGACACTATTTAGACTTAGGTGCAAACACTAGTACATCTTCCAAGAAACATAATTTCTTCACATATCCTCACTTAACATTTGCCAGTTATACCAAGATAAAATTTTTTAATTCGTGCATAAAGACAGTGTTCTGGGAAGAGTCTCACTCTGTTGTAAATAATGTTACTAAATGATGGTGGCTTTTTTGGTTAGGAAATGAAAAGGACCAAATAAATACATGAGTAAATGAAAACACCTAGGTCATGATTTCATAATCTTCAATCTTGGCAATGCTTGCCTAGCCCCAAGTGCACTACTATGTTCCACAGGATTCTGGGCAAACCTATTGACAGCTATTACTGTTAAACCTGAAATTTGGAATGTAAGGATGGCCTTCCTGTAGTGGATGCAATGCTGATTAGCTGCCAGATGTTTTCGTTGGTTGTTGGTTGTGATGCATAAAGATGCCATGGGCTCAAGAACCCCTGACTGTCTTCGTGATACTTAGCTCTTTGAAACCATGCTATTGATCACTGGTTACTCTCCTTTGGAAGGTGATTATTCACAAGTGTAACAGCATATCTTAGATGCTTGTATTTGTCATGGCTCCTAATCACTGAAAGGGTACTTAAGGATTTGACCAAGGTCTGATGTCTCTGATGAGTAAAAATGCATGTCATTTCTCCCATGTTCCTAAGCTGCTCTGCAGTATCATCTCATGCATCTCCTTGAAGGAGGAAATGTACAGCAAATAAGGGATAGGTATCCAGATATGTTGGGTAGCTATGACTCAGTTACAAATGGAACTTTGCTCTCTGTATAGATTTGTGATTTTTCTGCTTGTTTCATTTATTTCTCTGTCAGCCAGAAATAGTAACACATTTTCTCAGAAATAATATAAATGCTTTCTGATTTAGGAGACATAAGAGCTTTGGCAGTACACCTGAAAGTAGTTGGATGGCATTGGAATTGACATATGACAAACCTGAATAGTTAGAAAACTTCAGCTGGGAAATTAATTAATGAGTGACTATACATTGAAATACAGTGCAAGAACAAAGTGCTGTCTGTAAGTGCAGTGAGAGTTACCACCACAGAGAGTTTTAAACGCTATTTTGTAAACCTGAGTTGTCACTTATCTATTGTAAACGCTTAGCAGAAAGTGCTTCAGCCTTTAAGTTGCATGTTTTAGAAGTAATTTAGTGATGGCCAAAGAAGCAGGGTTGAAGTTTGGGGGTTTTTTTTCACCAAAGGAGGTACAAAGGCCATTTCTACTTGAAAGGGCACATTAGCCTAATAAAGCAGAACCAAAGACTGGATCAGTCATGGTATGAAGAACAGCTCTGTAGGATGCAAATTAGCATAATATCAGCAGTCTGATTTGATGTAAATTAAATGAAAATAGGGGTAAAGATGGGAGTACTAAAATAAATGCAAAAATCAACACCTACAATAGCAACAAAAATAACTGGCTTGACTTTTATTTCCGGAGGTAAAATCTACTATTTAAAAAAATAAGTTGATAATTGGAATTACTAGTGTCACAGCTTCCTGAAGAAGCTGTGTTGGACTTGGCTTTTATACTTGATGGTAAGATGCAGATGACAAATTATTTTTTTAATGCCTATTTTCTTTCAGTGTGTGTTTCTGTTGTAAGCTCATGGCCAGCATTGTAGAAGTGTTGAAAAAGGGGCTTCTCAAGTGAGTGTAATTTTGGCTCAAACTGCCTAAGTGAGATATCTGTGTCTTCATTAAACCCCCTTGTGATGATCTTTCTTTTCTTTCTGTATCTACAGCCGGTTCACCAGTGTTTATTTTCAAGCAGCAGTAAGCCTGCTTATCACAATCTGAGGTTTATTCATTATGGAGAGAAAACAATAAATAAATGGGATACTTAACACCTACTCTTTCACCTAAGTACAAGCAATGCAGGGTAGACTGGGAGTTGGACTTTGATAATCCTTGTGAGTCCCTTCCAACTCAGAATATTCTGTGGTTCTCTAATTATTGTGTGATGAGTCCTGGTCTAAGGCAGGTTAGGCCTCATTTAACTGACTTGGCATCTGAGAGGGTTGCAGGGTGAAGTGCTTCTCTCTTTGTAGGCATTTTACAGGTTACTTAGGACCCATGTCAAGAGAAGGCACTTTCAGAGCCTTCCTTCTCCTTTCAAGTTCCCATTGGGGTGCCTGTAAATGCTAAATTACTACCATTGCTCTGTTATGCTATTTTTGATCCATGCACAGGTGACATTCCTCAATTATCTTACTGTGACTGTGGATCAAGTTCTTTGTTTTGTGTGCTTTTTTAATGGTTACGCATGTTTGGGATTTTTTTAAAAATGTTGACAGGGTTGTGTTTGCCACTTACCAGTGTAGCATGATCTTCTGTACTGATAGACTAGAGCCATATTTGCTAAATTAACCACCAAGACTGGCATGTTTTGTGAAAAATGTTGAAATCCAAGGAAAGAGTTAGAGTCACTGACTGCACAGTAGCTAAATGTACTTGCCTAATTGGACTCAAGATACCTTAGCTACCCACTGAATCACTAGCTAAGCTACTGTACAGTTTGTGCACAGGACTACTTGACTTTGATAATGCTTCTGGGAGATCAGGTCAGATTGGGTTTAAAAAGGATTAGGCTAAAGTAGATTTTCCTTAGTTGTGTTTTAAGTAGCATGGGATTTATGAGGGGAAAGTAGATTTATAACCCTGGAAAAATCTCAATCCCTTTCAGTCTGCTTTCAGTCTTCAGAGTGAGACTGAGCTGATTCCTTTGATTGCTGGATTCATATGATGGATAATACCGATACTGATTTGTGTATTTCTGTTAGAAATCTGACTGACCTTGTATGACCAAAGTCTTGGATGTCAATTCAGTCATCACAGGAGCTCCTAGGAAGTTCACTAAGTACTGGGTCTAGTACGAGGATGATGCACAGGCAGGCAGGAGAGGTGAGACCACTACACACATATTTGGACACACTGCTGAGGAATTGTGGTTTTGGTCTCTGTACTGAAACAGTTTGGCTGGTAGCTTCAAGCATAGCAGCGATGTAAAGATTAGCATTTTCCATTATGACTTCAAGGTTTGCTAGCTAAGTGTGACCCAGTCACCTGCAGGTTGCAGAAATAACTTCACATTTAAGGGGATGCTTTTGCTGAAACTAGTTAGTAATTACATATCTGGACCTGCCAGTAGAAAAAGGTTCAACAGTAGTAGCAGTTCACTGGCTTCTGAGCAGCATTTTTAGCCTAGAGTTTGGAAATTGTACTATGTTAGGAAATAGTCTTGAGGTTCAAGTTAATTTACTCCTCATTTCACCTAAGCAGGGGTGGTTGTGTTTGTCATCAGCTGAAGCTGAATCACAGTTGAGCACAGAGTCATTTCTCAGTGTTGGCCAGCCTTCAGTAAACAGAGGCATCTAACACTCACCCTGCAAATAGCTGCTGGAGGCCAAAGGTTGTATCAGTGAATAGTAAGGTCAGGACTTTTACTGACTCTGCCTCTTTGTTTTCCAGAGCCCCTCGTGCTGGTGGGTAAGGGCTGCTGTGTGCAGAGCACAGAAGGGAGGACAAAGCACGGAAGAGGCCAACGAGGACACGGGCTCCAGCTGTGCTGTATTACCAGACTACTGCCCCCAGATGCTTGACTTTCTCACAGCACTGGTTTTACCCTAACTCGTGCAATTGCTTCCTGCTTTGGTTTTGGTCAAGTGAACCAAGTTAAAATGCCACATTTTAAAGAGCAATGTCAGAGATCTCAGAGAGGGTGGGTGAGTTACTGTCTTAGTTTGAAAGACAGGTGTCTGCTAAGAAAGGCAGGAGCATCTTTTTAAAATGGAGAATGTAAACCCCTTCTCTCCAAATTATTATAATTTTGAAATTAAGAGGCTTTTAGGCAAAGATATGGGAATAGGAATAACAGTTCTTTACTAGGAAAATTAGAAATACAGTATTACAGAGAACAAACCCCAAAAAAACACTGACAAATTCAGAATACAACCTGACACCCTGCCAGTCAGGGTGTTGGTAGCAGTCCCATTAAATGGTGGCTGCAGTCCTCCCGGATGACAGATGTGGTTCTGTTTAAGCAGTGGTCCTGTAGAAGGGTGCAGTTTTCCTCCGAAGGTCCAGTGATTATGTGGAAAGGTCTGGTTTTCCTCTGGAATCCAGGGGAAAAAGGCTGCCTTGGTGTTCCAAAACTCAGTTTTTATCTAGGTAGGAAAGCTACCTAGATGGCTGCAGCATCTCCCAGTGGGATGATGTAATTTTATCAGTCATTCAGTGGGACCCAGTGGCCCATTAATAGCCGATATCTTCTTGGAGGAAGGATAGGTTGTGGAAAAGATAAGGATGACTGCCCCACCTGGTTTTAACAGATGCCCCATTAGCAGAGGATATCTCCCACAGAGATAAGGATCACTGCTCCAGATGGTGATAGAATACATACTTTTGGTCACATCCTGTATTGCAACCTAAGACAGTTATGCTACCAGAAGCAGAGATATATCTGGGAATGCCCCAAGTGCTAACACTATCTTTCAAACAAAGAGTGCAACATCTGAGTTTCTAAACTGCCCCTGGCCAGGAAGAGCAGCAGTGCCATGCTCTGGACCCAGCTCTCCTTGCTTCAAGTATTGCTGTGGCACACCTGCTTTCCCCAAGCTCCACAGTGGTACCAGAGAGGGCCAGGGGAGGAGCGGCAGCCCCTCGGCTGGGGCCTGAACAGGGACTACTCAAGACACAGCTCCACCATATCATCTTGGTGAGCAAAGCCAGATGAAGCCTACAGTTGCCATTTCTATATTTACCTTACAGCAAATACTGCCCCAAAATATCTGTGAGCTCCAATATGCTTCTCTGGAGGCTGAAATCCACCTGGCACCATACTTGGTCTTCATCAGGCTATTAAAATTCTTCAATCACCGGCACTTCAGCTCAGGAAAGCACTGTGTCACACCAATGCCAAACAAGAAAAGCACCTATAGGCAAGAATACCCACACACTTCTGTTGCCTTACCCTTACTCTGTAACTTAACTCCTGCACAAACTTTGACTGGCCTTTTCTCTTTCATCTCCACTTGTGATAGCACTTTAACAGTCTGAAGTAAACATATCTGATTTTCTTAAAGCAGTTCACATAATTTGAAAAGCTGATCTGTGTGTATGCGTGTGTGTTGTTTTTTGACTGTAGTAAAAGGTTATGCTGAGAACATATCTTAGACTTTATTAGTACTGAAGAAAGTAAGTTAATATATGCACAGTTTGCAGTATAATAGTATACTGGTTTGGACTACAAATTGAGAACTATTTTTAGAAAAGCTAAAAGCAAGAATACCACTATGAATGCAGTCCTAGGCAGTCAGGGTAACTTCTTTTTCTGCTAAATATGCTTCTTTTTAGTGAATGTTTTACTAACATCAGTTAACTTGCTAACTTATGTCTGTGTTGTTTTTTACTAAACACAATCTAGTTAGGTGGAGCATAGACAAAGGATACTGTTTGAAATCTCTGTTTCCGCAAACCTGGTCATTGTGTTTTTAAAAAGTCTGTTGTTCAAACACACCTGCTTGCTGCCCAACTCTGTTCTAGGTAAGATCTGCATCAGAAAATCCCTGCTCCTCACTCTCCCACCTCAGAAATCTGAAAGCCATGTGTAGAGAAGCAAAGCCTTGTGTCCAGAGATCAGATACATGCTTTTGTGTTTCAAAACCTTTTGTGTGTGCAGGGTTTACAGCTATGAACACACTTTATAACTTTTTTCTTTCCTACTTCAAGGAAAGAGCCATTCTCAGCCCACAAATGTAGAAACACAACCAGCTCAGGAGTCTGATTTGGCTTTATGTAACCAGTGGCTAACCACAGTCTTCACTGTGCCTCAGTTTCCCTCTGGCACATTTGAAAGTGATTCACAAAAATCAGCTGGAAAGAAACGGTGTCCAGGACAGCCCACCAGTGTCTCCCTGCTGCAGAGTGAACCCTGACACTGCTATCCCCATGTGAACAGGAGTCCCAGCTGTCACGCCTCTCAAGAGCCCAGTTTGGGGTGTCACTGCAGCAATCCCAGGCTGGCTGGCAGAGCCGTGGGGGTCCCAGTCTGACCTGCTGCAGTGCCAACCCCAGCCCACACCCTCCCAGCAATGCATCCTCACACCACCATAAACCTCTCCCTTCAGTGACTCAGCAGCTAAATAACAGCTTTTTTTTTCCTCCTCCTTGGGTACTTACAAGGAATTTCAATATAAGGAAACAGCTTTTAGAAAAATACTAAAATAAAATAAACTAACTGGTTTCTTAAGGGTCCCTTTTCCCAAGGCTAAAAATTAAGGGTAAAAGACCCCATTTTTTCAAAGAAGTTGTCAGTCACACTGACTAGTCCCAGAACAAAATTCCAGGAACAAGCGCATATTTAGGCAGGTGTGTTTGTTTTATCTGTGCTGATAGTGCCAAGCAGTGGCACAATCAGATCACTTTGACCATATATTGTTAAGCACCAGAGCTCAGAAGGACTTTGAGTAGGCCAAAAGGGCAGGGCATGGTGTCCTGGGGCTATGCCACACCACCACAGTGATGATGGATCTGGAGTTTCAGCAGTATGTGGATGCAGTCATCTTCCAGGCCCTGCCAAGGGCACCATGGTGGGGGGTGAGTATTTATGCCCAGCATACGGCCTCTGCTTGTCCCCAGGATGCTGGGACAAGGGGCTATCAGACAGAGAAAATGCTCCAAGTCACCAGGCAGAGCTAAGCCTGCAAGAGGGGAGGACAGCACCTCCTCCACACCTTTGCTCCAGCATGAGCAGTCTCATACCCCCACATTCATTGGAATGTCAGGGAAGACCCAGTTTCAACAGGACATACCGACTTCACTTTACCTGTGCTCAGAGGCAAGGTACAATAGTGCCAGGAAAGCTTGCACAAAGTCCTGCAAGTGGCCATGTGGATCATCCAGTAAGGGTGTTTTGTACTTCAAGTCCCTTTTTTACCTTTCAAAGACTTTTCCTTTAATAACAAGGAAGGTTTAATGCCTTCAGTATGATTGTTCTTTATAGGGCCTCCACGTGAATTTTGCCCATATCTGATCTGACTTGTGAGAAAAGGGGGAGTGGTTTTTCCTGTTTTATCATTTTGTAAAGATTTGCAACAGGCAATTTAATGTCATGTCTGGGTGAATTGTCATGCAAATGGCTCTAATAGGAGATAAGAGTATTTGGTTTTTATGACAATATGATAAAATGTTATATTTATACGATAAAATGTTATGTTTATGATAAAATGTTGAAATAGGAGTCTCAAAGTCCAGTATACGACGTTGAGGCCATGGTTGCTTCAAGGTGCTCACACTCTGCATGGTGAATAGACCAAACAAAATGCAGAGAGGAGTGTGGGAGCTATTTATGTCAGCAAGAGACGGCACGCAATTCATTCTTATGCTTAATTTTGTCTAATTATTAGTATGGATTTTTGTAGGCAGTAGAATAATCTGCTTATCAAATACCACTTGGAAATACATAAGCTCTGCCTTGGTATGAAGTCAAACATATAGCAATTTAGTCAACTCAGTGAGTCACGATTCCAGTAAATGCAAAAGACAGCTCAGTGCATTTAGCACTAATATCACAATTAACACTTCAGAAACCTGCCTAAGTAACAGAACCACACAAAACAATTATATAGACATTTTTAGTAGCCAGGGTGTAGCATTTACTGAACATGCAAGAATCCTCCTGTAGAAAGGTTTAACACTTCCAAAGCAGCACAAACATTATAAATAGGAGCAATATGATGGAGTCTTTCAAAGTCTATCAGAGCAAGTTGCTCAGACACCTTTGCGAGCAGTCAGCACTGGCTTCCTTTGCTCTAGGGAGGGGCAGAGCTGGCAGGTGATCCCTTGAGGCCAAGGGAGGTGCCCATCGTTGTACCCCCTATCTTGGCAGAGAAGTCGCAGTGTCCAGTTGTTCTCTCCTGGGCTCTGCCAAAGACATAAAAAGCAGTGGGACCATGCTGTTCTCCTAGCCCTCTAGAGTAAAAGGACAAGTAAGTGTCTTTAAAAGGTTGTTGTGGTTATTATGAAGTAATTCTTGGTAATGTGACTTTGGTTTTGTGACCTCATTCCAAGAGAAGGCCAGCTGAAAATTTCATGCTTTGCATCTGTGAGGATGTTGAGGTTGCATGGTAATCTTGGGTTTAGGAAACAACTTAGAAAATCTTATCCTTGCTATTAGTAATATCATGTAGTTCATCCATCCATCCCACATTTATCACCACATATCTGAATTTTATCAGGACAATTTTTAAAAAATGGTTCTGAGTTCTCATGTGAATAACAGAAGTGAATATGAATCATGATTCAAAGGGATATTTTGCACTTTGTACATCCAGCTGCAGTCAAGCTTTAAATTCACTGAAGTCAGACCTCAAGTATGTCTGTAGTTTGATGCAAACTCTTAAACTTGTCCCAGAACGTAAATTTCTGGTAGTGTTTACAGAATGCACATCAGCAGGAACACACAAAACATCTCCAAAAGGAGACAGCACACCCAGGGCGACACTACCACCAGCTGTACTGCCTGTTCCTCTCATGTCCTTACTAGGAGTGCAACATTCCATATTCTAATTGTCCTCCTTTTCTGTCAGAAAGGATCTGTTTAAAGAATTAGGTTTTACATACACAAGGGCCAATGGGGAGAAGGAAATTCTCTTCCTTCTCTCCCCTCCTTCTATGCCCTGTCATAGAGTTTCTGCTATCCTCTTCATAGTGGCTCCCATACCACACAGCACATTTGTACAGGAGGGATGAAAAGGTGGAAACTTGATGCTGTAATTCAGTCTTGGATCAAGGCAAGGATGTTAGCTGCACAATATTTCTTTTAAAGTCTGGTGAATCCTGAATATCTTCCAGCAATTCACAGCTCAGCATATATCAGCCTTATCATGGAGAAACAAGGTATTTTAATGGCTTCAGGCAAATGCAATACTGTTTGGTCCTTGCAGAATGTACAAAATGTTCTGCTGCTTCCAGGTCTATGAAATGGTCTCTTTTATTTGGGGGATAGGCAGTACTGGCAGCTCCTCCTTGTTTTCTGAGAAACCAGTCCAGTCTACTTCACATGTAGTTTACTGTCCAGCCTTAATCTTTCTGTGTCCAGCCAAATTACAAAATAAATACATGAACACACCCATTTGATAAATTGAACCAAAAATATAAGAAGCACAAAACATTTGTAGTCTTCCTTGAAATAATTTTTAAGGACAGTAATGCTAGTCGAAAAAGTGACACTATACTATTCACTAGAGCTTGCTGTCTGGGAAGCAGGGGTGTATTTAGGCAGCCAGTAAAACAAACAGAAGAAAGGACTGTGCCACCCAACAAAAATGAGCAGATGGGATTCACAGCTGCTGGATTTTGCAAAGAGCAAAAAATCCGAATGTATCAGAAAGGGACTAGACAAACTAAAGATCTAAAACTTCTCTAATGCAGTGTTGACTTAAATGTATACAATTTTCTGGCTGAATGCAGGGGAGTCTGCAAGGGAAGGCTTGTTCTGTGTCCTGCTTTCCTGCTGCACATCTGTCCTGGTTTAACAAAGCCTGGTTTTCAGTTGGGGTGTGGTTCCCTGTGGGAACCTAGAGCCATTCAGCTGGCTAGATTTGAAGATTGACATCCAGTTAAACTACTTAAAAGAGTTGAACACTCCTCTGTGGAAAAGCACATTTAAAAATGAGCAAAGCTTGGGACAAGCTGGCTTGGCTTCTGGCCTTGGAGCAGGTAACTGGTCCCGTGGCCACATGGCCAGGTCAGGGCGTGGCTTGGATGAGATTTCTGCCGCCAAGTCTGTGCCACGCAGCTGGGGCTATCTTGGCATGGCTTGCAATGAACTTTGCATGGTTTGCAGGGCTTGCAATGAACTTTGTTTAGCCACTTTTAGTCAGCCATGCTGCAGGCAGAAGGACAAAAACAGCAGCAGCAGCTTTTCTTGGTTTTAGTGCCCACATGAAGAAAAGCGCTGCGTGGAGCCAGTGGCCGGCATGGCTCACTCAGTATCAGCAGGGACCACATCACCAGCAGTGAGAGGCACAGGGAGCAATCTCTGCAATGCAGAGCCTGGATGAGATCGACCTTTCAGTGCTGCAGAACTCCATAAAAACTGTTTAAATTGATAAAGCTTGAGAACAAATGAACTTACAAACATCAATTCTCTCCCGAATCTGGAAAAGGAAAGAGTAAAGACATGTAGAGAAAACAACATGGGACACGAGGTCAGTGAAGGTCAATTTCTAGATGGGAGAGGATTGAGGAGATGCCCTAGTCTTGGGCTGAAATTCTTTTGTAAGACTATGTTGAAGATATATTTGATATATCAGACTTTGTTTTTTTTCTCTATAATTCATGGAATGCATTGGGGGGATGTAGCATTCTAAACACAGCTGTGAGCAGAAGCATCAATACCTAAGTAAGCAGATGTTGCAGTAGCTGTGGTACAATGAGAAACTTGAACAGAAGGAGATAAGAGAGATGAGAAACCTTGCCCCAAGAATAGAAGAAAACCTCTGTTCCTAAGGATGTATGAAGAGAACTTCAGTTTTTATACTAGAATGGCTCATCCTTAAAATAGAACCCGAATAAGTTGACATGGCCCATGAAAGCAGCTGTGGGAAAGCTGCAAGGCATGGGAGAGACTTTCCCACTGCGAACAGATTTTCCTTTCCCTGCAGCTGATTCACTGTGACGCTAAAGCCAAGAGAGAATTCATGGAGAAGTCTCCATGGCATGGCAAGAGAGACTCCTCTCCCTAAGCGAACTGAAGAACAATACTTTTAGAGGTGGTAAACTGACTGCAAGCCCCAGATTTTGTCTCTTTATGTTGTCAGTGGGAAAGAAAAGAAGGTGTGGGGAGAGAGCTCTTCTGAAGGTTTATTCAGATTTTCTTACTATTTTTCCTTTTAATTCCATACTAAAGTTTTCTTTATACCCTTGAAAGTTTTGAACCTGCTTTGCCTTCCTCCTAATCCTTGTATCACAGCAGAAAATGAGTAAATAATTCTAGTGGGTGCACTGACATTTGGCCAGCACTAGACCCACATAGTTGGTTGGCCAGGAAACTCAGATTGGCGAACCAAAACCACTACAACATCCTTATTATTCATCAACCTTACTAGAAACATCACGATTTTGCTAGATAGACCTTTGGTTCTGGCCCAGTTCAGTTCCTTTCACATCCTTCCCTAATAAATAGTGCAATTATCCCTGCAGGGGACACACAGTCAGGAGAAGGTGGTGTTCTATGGAGATGTACCTGCTGACCATGTGAGGAATGTAATATTGTTAACAGCTCTGGCATTCTTGTGCCCATTCCCTTTGCTGCTTTTTTTTTTTTTTCCCCACAAATCAATTGTTTTTAATACATCCAAAAGTTATGGGTTTTTTTGGTCTGATGATAGAAGGGCCAGGGTCATCAGTGGGATAGCTGAAGACTTCTGTGAATCCACAGAATGGATTTATGTAGGAGAAGGAGTTGCTCAAGGAGCAAATAGGAGATGCCTATTTAGTCCCACAGAGGTTTAATATTCCCAGCAGAATTTACAGATAACATTTAACAGGAGGAAAAAATTGATTTTGCAATGGGTGCAATTTTGCTTTCTTTCTTGGGTGGCTATAAGAACTTTAGAAGAGATAAGGAAGCAGAAGAGGAAGTGGGGTAGCACTGTTTGTGAGGGATTGTTTAGATTAGATTGAAACCCATGATGGTGATGATGGGTTGAGTGGGTAAAGATCAGGGGCAGGTCAGCAGGCGTCCTGCTAGGCGTCTGTTATAGGTCAGCTAGCCAGGATGAATAGGCAGATAATTAATTCTACAGGAGATTGGGAGAAATCTCACAAGTGCCACCCTTGCACTCATGGGGGATTTCAAGTTGACAGATATCTTCTGGTAGTTTAGAAAATGAGAAGGTCCATCCTGAATCTCATGACTCAGAAGGATGTTCTCCCCTTTTGCATCTTTATCTTTTATATGTCTCCTAGTAAATAATTCTAAATCAATTCTTATCTGATATTACTTTGTATGTTTCATCCATGTAGTATATAATGCAGAGAATCTTGCCATTGAACTTTGTTTAGCTGTGCTTCTGGAAATTTATATTGAAATTGCTTTTTTAATACCTTTGACAAGTGTTTCTTCAAGTGATCTAAACCACTCATTTGTGGCAACTGTGTACTTTTTTTCATTGCCTTAAAAGTACATCTTCTTTCTTCTCACTCAGCAGAAAACCTCTTTTTAGAAAAAGGTATCCAAGTACTTTAAATAAAATCGCATTTTGCAGGAAAGACACAGAAAATTATGGAGAGGTTAGATGCAAGCACAAGCACACCTGAGTCCACAGCTTCCTGTCCTGGAAGGAGCTTTTGTGAAGCCTGGCACAGATCCTGAAGCCACATACGGTGTGCTATCACACACTTACATGTGACTGGGACAAGGTGAGGCACTGTGAGGAGGTACCATGGCCCACCTACAGGCTGTAGCCCTCAGCATTGCAGCCTGTGTAACTTCTGCACTTTGGGCAACAACCATCAGGTAACTCCACAGATCCTGGAGGGTCTGTGTTGCTGGGGGGTTCTGTTATTGTTGCAGTCATTTTGTAAATGCAATTGTTGTGGCCTAAACATCAAGGTGTTTCTTTGGGCAGGTCACGTCCTCTTCTCCAGTGCAGATTTCAGTACTACAGGAAGTCTGGAGGACTTTTTAAATGGAAGGTTTATATGGCATTGGTGGCAAAAGTATGAAAGGTAGTAGATATTGTAGGACAATGACTGCAAATTGCATGCAAGCAGTTGCTTCTCTAGGTGCTGGACTGTGCTTCAGAGGTGTAAAGGGCTCACAAGAAGTGATGAAACACAATACTTTGAAGGGGCATTCTCAGAGGGCTGTGGTTTACCTGGAGATTAGGACAACTGTAATGTCCTGCCAGCCAACCTTGAAGAGTCATGCTCCAGTAGAAGAGGGAGAAGACCTGTGCATGGCTAGGGAAGAGCAGCACAGGCAGGTGTCACCCTCCATCCACTTCCCTGAGCTGCTTCCACTGGTATGAAACACTTCATAAGATAAAGCCTAGGAAATAGCATAGGAAAAAACTGAACACATTTTTTTCCCTTCTGCTGTTCTTCTCATTCCTTTTTCTCTCTCATTTTAATTTCTTTTCTTTCCCTTTTAACTCCTCACAGAGGAGGTTTTGCAAAGGAGGGGTAATACTGCCAAGCCCTGTTCATTTTAAAGAGAGGAAAAAATGAACTGCAGGAATTTATGAAGGTAGCTCATGACACCACCTCATGCTGTTTCACCTGGTCTCAGTTCCACATCAGCATCTACAGCCAGAAGTAGCAACTGCTACAGGGGAGCAGCAGCTCCCAAAACAGGCAGGGGTGCAGCTGAGAGCTGTTTATGCACATAAACTGCATTGAGATGGCTTATGTACCAAAAGAAGTGCAAATGCAGCAATTTGAATTTAATTTGACAGTTTGTGATGTCATTGAGATGAGGATGCTCTGGCAATGGGATCTCCCTTCTCTCCAACAGGTCTCCAGAGAGTCTGGGCTGCTTCTGTAGTCTGGGTGAGCAATGGGGTGTCCAAGCAACCTCCCAAACTGTTAGCATGGGGTCCATCACAGCACTACACTTAAGGGAACAAGACCCATAGTAAGTTGAGACATTGGGTGTTTAGCATGTGCACAGTGTTATGTTGCTCTTACACTGTCCCTGAAGCAACTCTAATCCTGGTCACTCAAACCCACTCTGTGTGGTTTCACTGAGACCTTTGGCCCCAAGGGTGGGGTACATGGTGGAGATGCGAGACATGGCCTCACAGATGCCTCAGCCACCCCCCTCTGACCTGGAAAGGTCAGAGCACAGGATTGCAACTCTTAATTCTTTATAGGTTTACACTTATAAAACCTGAGAATCTCTCTTTCTGTAACAGCATCTGCTGCACACAATTCAAACTCTTCTTCCTGTTACCCCTTGAAGCAAGTGAATTTTGTATAACAATGCTGGAAATGCCCAGATGCAGTCCCTCAGCTGGGATAGGGAGGATTGCTCAGCACTGGCTGCTGTGTCCTGCAAGGCAGTGCTGGTCTCATGTGGCACATCTGTTTGCTGTTTCACAAGTCATAAAAATACAACAATGGAGATTCCTTCTCAAAAATAAAAGGCCAGGGAGTAATTTTTAGAGCACTGAGAGAATACAGTCAGCATTAATGCTGCCCTTAGCTAGCTGGAATTGATATTTTACATGAATTATCAGAGAAGTTGGGCTTCTGACAGCTGTGAACTTTCACCAGTGTGCTGGGAAGTGATTGGTTCAAGCAGGGGAGAGATGAAAATGTACCTACTGCTTATTTATAAGAAGAAAAATACTTCTATATTTTGTCAGTTATAACTAAGACCGATTATGAAAGGAAGAGGCAATGCTCATAGCTCAGCTTGATTTCATGGCCTTTATGCCATATTTTTAAGGTAATTCCCAAAGGCCATATTTAATTAAAAATAATGCACATGCTTTGAAAGGAAGACAGCTAATTACAGAGTACAAGCATAGGGTAAACAACCTGCATTTTGCATTTTAACTATGCTCTTAAGTCATGAACTGCAAACCCATTAAGCTGAAATATAAGTGATCCAGTATCTGATCTCAAGCCAAGAGCATTTTCTGTTTTCTGCTTTACACTCATGGGAGATAAATTTATGTTGATAAAGTGCTCAGGATTATTCAGTGACTTTTGAGGGGGGATTGCAAACTCTGTTTTCATTTGTTCAAACTGTGCCTGCATCAACTTATTGTAGTGAAGAAGGCAATTATATACTGAGATTTACTGAGAACATACCAAAGGCTTTCAGATTTCCAAATTGACTCAGAAACACTCTACACCGTAAGAACTCTGCTCACATCTGAGAGTCATACTGCTCTAAACAGGTACATCTCAACAGAGTACTCCAGTGAAGTACTGCAAAAGCATTTCTTAATGGTATTTTTCAAAAGTAAAGTGTCAAATAGGAGAATTTCCATGCTAAAAGCCTGAATGGGCCCCCCTATTAAGAACAGTACTCTATAAAGAAGTTTTCTTTCACTTTCTTTTCTTTGCTGATTGATGACAATACAGAAGAGCTTTATTTCTTGTGCACGTAATTTTGGGCAAGCTGTGGCTGTTGCACATAATTCTCAGCATTTCAGTATACAGTTCCTCAGTGTGTGGCCCTCTTATGGCAATTTTTGTTTTAAGAAAACCCACTTCTGATGAGTTTCAGAGCTGTTTAGACTGGGGACATTTTTATGTCTAAGCTCTGAAAACTAAGAAAGTGAAGAAACACACATCAAAGGTGATGGGGCTCTTTTGTTAAGCAGAAGCAGCATACATTTCAGACCAGTACACTTCAACATAAAAAAATAAAGTGGTTACTGAAGCACTGGCTTTGATTTATGATGCCAACAAATCTGGTAATAAAAATACATCAAAATCTGTAAGAGCTTTGAATCTGAAAAAAAGATCCCCAAAAGTAATGTTGTACATACTAAGCAGAGTTTGCAAACTCCTGTGATGGAGGGTTGCCCAGGTTCCCCAGAAAACAGGGTATGTTGCTGTGTATTTTGGCCTTCATTGTTTATTAGTCAGCTTGTCAGCTTTCTCTGTCTTCTCAAAAGTTATATACAGAAAGAGACGAATGTTGGTGTAAAACACAAGGCCTCTTTATTTTGTTTCAACAGTACATTACTTCCTATTTAGCATGACCAAACCAAGCAGAACAGTGGAAATCGCATACAGTATTTCTCCTAATACATTGTTCTTCCTTGAAACTGCACAAGTACAAAAGGAAGGATAAATTCAACAACATTAACTCCAGTTAGGCATTTTCACATGAACCAGAGCTTATGCACAACAGGTGACAAGCAAAAACAGACAAATCGGCATCAGAAAAGCTTACTCCAGCAAGATGTGAACTCTCCTTTGGGGAAAGAAATTTGTCTTGAAGCAAGGGATGCAGACATCCTCAGGTAAGGAGCACATGCTAAGGCTTTCTAAAAGCTTCATCAGTAAAAATTGTTAGAGGAATGCACAACCCAGCTCCAAAGCCACAAGGCCATAGAGGATGCAGTTTACAGCCTTCAGTTGTCACCAAAACTGGCCCCTTCTCCTGCAGACTAATCTCCAGGGAGTTTTTTGTACCTAAATATGCCTAGGAGCCCTTGGCTAAGGAAAGCTGCTGATGGCTTAAGGTGCAGAACATTTTTATGTGGTTGTCAGCTGCTCACAGTTTATGTCCTAGCCTTGACTGAGTTTAATTGTTATGAGTTGACTCAAGTCATTAAGCCAAATCATTGAAAGCTGTACAAACGTAACAACACCTACCTGGTAGGACAAATATTTTGTGTCAAAGCATTAGGCAGGCTGGTGTAAGATTGCCCTTTATCCTTATCCTAACTCCACTCCTTTAGCATAGTTTTTTTCAAACTAAGACTAAGTCTATGAGAAACCACAAACCAATGCCAGAATTAAAGGTAAAACACACTTCTGAGTCATGACAGGGTAAAGAAATGAGGGTCTAGGCATGACTAATGCATGCACTTCTGCAGAAGCGACTGCCACTCCAGAAACCACAAGGGACCTTTCACTTGGAGCACACTGATCCTGGTATTTTCTAAGAAAGACTTTCCATGGAAGTTTCTGGGAAACTGCCCCTCAAAAACATTGCTCAGCCTTTCCACATAAACTAACAGTTCTATTAACTTTAAACAACAGATTGTTGTTAATGTTGCTGATGTCCTTTTGGCTTCCCAAGAATGGTATTTGTTGGTTTTGTTGTTAATTTTTTTCATACCTTGCAGATGTCATTTGCTGGTTTCTGTAAAGAGAACGATGAGTTGTTGCACATACAGTGCAAAGGCTTAAAAATCCCACAGCTTTAAGCCAAAGTCCTAGTATCTAGAAGCTCAGTGCTTGATATACGATTGTGTAATTTTAAATGTGCTGAGGCTCAGCAATGAGCTTAATTTCTAAACAATCTGATATTTAAAACAGTTTGTATTCAGTTGCTTCAGTCACACCAGACTCTTTGACTCAGTTATCACTGCATCACCAGGCACATGACAGGGAATGATATCTGGGGCATGCAGGAACAGAAATTCTTCACTGGGACCAGACTAATTCAGCCTCTGTTCTGGCCAGTGCTATATGTTTTACAAGAGAGATGTCAATAAAACAAAATATGCCCTTACATTATGTTTCTTCTGGAACTGTTACAGGTAATTTTGGTTTAAATCTTGGAGCAGAGGTCTAGAAGTTGTGAAGAGTTACATAATTATGCCATGAGCAGGTATTTGAGCTTGTATTATTAAGCATGTAAGCAACTGCTTTGGAAACCTGGTCAGGTCTTGGACCTCAATGACTTTTAGAAGGAATGACATACATGATCTTATAGAATATTACCTGAGAATGTATCTTTTTTTTCTGAGCATTTCACACTTAAAATTTCACTGACATGTCATCTTCTTTTTATGAGTTCCTTTGATCTATCTTCTTTCTACTTTGCAGTATTTTGTATTCTGCTACCAATCTTTTCAAATGTCTTCTGCAATTAATTTTTTCCCTGTCCTTGGGATGGTGCTATGTAGGGCCAGGAGCTGGACCCGATGACCCTTGAGGATCCCTTCCAATTCAGCTTATTCTGTGACTCTACACTATAATTTTACAGGTGAGTTGACTCCTAACACATACTAGGCTGCAAATAAAGCAGTGTGGTTTATTCATGAAAATCCAGAACTTTAAAAGATGTCCACCTTATCATCTGTTATAGATTGTTCCTGGAAATACTTTAAATAATATTTTTAAACAACTTGTCTGAGTAATAACATTAATATCTTTTTCTTTTAAAACTGGGATATTCTTTGAAAGAACTTGGGTTTATTATTTTTCAAGACTTAAATATTATTTTTAAATGAATAATCAAGAATAACTATGTTCTCTTTTGCTCAATAAAACTGTAGATATTCAACAATAATACCTTTTCCTAACTTGCATTGTATTATCATAATTATATTTGAAAAATTCTATTTATTTGAGCTTTTATTTACATTAAATGTTACTATTCAAGTCCATAAAACCATTTTTCCATTCATGGTTGTATAATCAGGCACAGACTTTTGGACAGGGTAATGTTAAAGTTCCCTTTTCTAAAAGAAAGCCGACTTAAATTTCAGCCGACTGAAAATTTCAGTACAGTGAAAAAATATACATTTTTCCCCTACAAAACCTTAGAATTACACAAAAATACAGCATAAATATAAACATTAGGCCAAGGCAACATTTTAAAGTGCAGAACTCCACTTGCCATACATGAATAATTCAAACAATGCTGCATAATGCATAGGCAATTCTTACTAGTATTTCAAAACCTAAAGTGACACAATGAGATCAACATATAACAGTAGTTCAAATACATTCTATTTATAATAAATAAGTGCTCATCTGACCATAGAACACAGTAAGCATATTGTCTCAACAAGCAAGTTCTACACAAACACCTTTTTCTTCCTTTGTCTGAATGGTGTGCTACCATTGAACATAAAGACATATGAAGAAGGAAAGATCTCATCCACCATCTGGTAAGAGAACTTGTGGGGAGAGACATCTGGAATCTGTTGCATGTACATTTTTCCAGAGGTTTTATCTTTAATCAGTCAATTTATACTGTCATGTGTATCAGTTTATACCAACTAAAAATTATTCCTCTATTTTCTTCCACATACTCATATCCCCATAGTGTTCAGTAGTTTCATTTTAAGGTTTGCATGTTTTTTGGTTGGGTTTTTTGAGGGGGGGGAGGGCGGTGGTGTTGGGGAAAAGGGAGGAAGGTAGAAGAAGGTTGCTTCAATTTGTATTCAGCTGCTAAGTTCTGTGATGGGATGAGGACAGAGGGGAGATTGTTCTAGCCTCCATTAGCATTTGGTTTGAGACATTAGTGTTGTTCTAAATTCCCAATCATTCTCCCTTATTGAACCTTGGTTTAGTTTGCAGGGTGGTTTTGATAGACAAGAATTAAGCTTATTTTGGAGGAAACTACACTGGAGACTCAGTCACCTTCCAAATATACTCCCTTCTCTAAAAGAGACTCTAAGAATCTAAACCCATTGCTTGGCCTGCTTCAAAGTGCATATGCAGTAAGGGCATCTATCCAAGGAAACAGAATAAATGTAGTCTTGAGTTGCATACAGTGCAAATGTGTAAGTCTCAGCAGTAACTGCTTTTATCCACTGATCCTCCCCCACCAAAACAAACATCATGGCAACGTACACACAGGCACAGAGTGTCAAGAACCAAAACTTGTCAGTGGGATCCTTAGTGAACCTTAGTGAGTAATTTTCCCAGAATTACTTCAGAGAATTCTGACTACTACATTCTTCGTATGACCTAAAATCTTAAAATTTTTGTGTGTAAGCCATCTTCCACTGAACAAGCTTTTGGGACTGCTTCAGATGACCCCACTTAACTTTTCTGGCAGCACATTTTTTTCTCCATTCAGTTCTACCAAAATGATGTTGTCAAAAGACCCTCAGTTTATTTGTTACATTAATTCCTCCACTGCTCTCCTCAAACATCAAATTCAGACTTCTTTCCTTTACCCCTAAACATCTCAGCATTTAATGTCATGCTGTCCATCTTGGGCCTCGCTCCTCCTGGTCTTAGGCATTGCAGAGTGCTGCAGGCAGCCCATGGCACTACCTGCAGGCAGAGCCCCCCCTCCACCTGAGCTTCTTTAAAAGGTGGTTTTCCATTGCTATATCTGGGTAATGTCTGGATACTAGACATTAGAAAAGCTATAATCAAAAGATGAGTTTCTACATTTTTCCTGAATTTAACAAGAGTCAAACTGCTCATGACCCAGTAAAAATTCATATACAAAGCTCACTGGCAGCAGTTAAACTGGAGAGTCCCTTCATAACTGGGCCAGCAGTGTAGTCCTGAATTTGTTAAAGTTTTAGTGTGTTCTCAGACTGCAAATAAGCAACCTGTCCACCCCCAAAAGTATTTATTTTAAGAAGAAATGCTGAATCCCTTTCTTAAAAACACCACAAAATAATGGGAAAACAAATAAGTCAGAGACAGATAAGACTACCACTAAAATAAAAGCATTGATTTAATTCATAGCTCTGGAGGCAAAGAAGTAGGGCACTAGCATACATTGTACACAAGGTTGTGTGGTTTTTCTCCACCACAGGAAAGCCAAAGCTGAAAACCATGTAATTCCCTAAAAATCATTTCAAACAGTAACTGGGAGGATTAAAATATGTGTCTCACAGTTCTTTGGTTTTGAAATGTGAAATTTGGTCAATTAAATTAATGTCAAAATTCATGAGAAAAAATGTCCCTGAATCAGAAACCAAGTTAAAGAGCTGAAGGCTGTTACTTGCTGAACAAGTGTGCTGTTGTGTAGGTGACTGGGACACATGAAAAACATAATGGTTGAGAAAACAGCCTGATGGAATGTGTAAATCTTAATCCTTAGATCTTGGCTCCTAAAGCTTTAGAAGCCTTTGAATATGATGGGTAGGAAGGCTGTACCTCGGCGAGCAGAGGCACAGTGCAGCACCCTGGCAGGTACCTGAGCAAACTCTCAGTGAGTGGCTGCATCCAGGTGAGGTCTGCCAGACACCTGATGGTTGTTCCCTGCTGTTTGGTATGGCCCCTCAGCTTTGGCAAAAAAACCACATTGAACAGACTGTACTGCTTTAAGTGCCCAAATTTGCTCTTACACTTCCCCTCGATGCTACGCTGTCTCATGTAGGCGTAATCGTAACAATACATAAGCTCTGAAAATTATTTTAAAGTCAGAACATTATGAGTGGCATTAGGCCAAGCACTCTCTCTGAAGTAGACATGAAGTGAAACTTTGGTGCAGTGACCTCCCTTGTTTTGTGAACAGAGGTAAGTCCTATATCCCCAGGCAGTGAGAAAAAAGTGCGAAACAAGGCTTAGTGAAATCAAAGAAGTTTGAAGCAGGCCTTAAAACCATATTCAACACATGTTTACAGTATCTAAATGCAATATTGGTCTCTAATGACCCTGAAATTAAAGCATACATCCTTTGTGTTGCTAAAACATAATAGAGTAACAAGAAGAAATCCCCTCATCAAACAAATATTAAAAAAAAGCAAACCAAACCAAACCAAACCAAACCAAACCAAACCAAACCAAACCAAAACAAAACTCTGATAAAAGCAGGGAAATATGCCTTTTTAGGAAAGGAAGTCACACAGATTTCCAAAGCAAAAAGGGCATATTTTTTACCTGGAACCCTGGAATTTTACAGGGCTGGAATTATGGCTGCCACATTGAAAGATGTAAAGAGCACAGTAAAGCTGAGCTGCTTATTTCAGTGATGACTTTCACCTCAAGTCAAAGGTGGTAATGGCCAGAAAGAGACCATTTCTCTCGGAAATTTTTTAAATGCGCTCACTTCCCTTACAGAAAGGAGAAGGGACATCCTATAATCCTGTCTGAACAGCCAGGAGCAAATGAGTTTGGGAAGATTCTGCAGGATGCTGAACTTGATGAAACACTCCCTCTAGTCCAGAAAACCTTCAAAATTTGTTTGTCATTGTGTAGCCTGCAGAGATACCTTAGTGCCTGCTTCTAAGTTAACAGAAGTTTCAGCCATCACTCAGATCATGGTAATTCAGTGGAGTGTTTGACTACAAATTACAATTCTAAACTCTTTCATAAGGATCCTTATTTATTTATAAACACACACTTACTTAACTCCTCTTTAAAAATAATGTTTAAAAGTATTAATTGTTAAAAGCTCCTAGTAAAAACTATGTTCTCCAAAATGACAATGATTTTTCCATACTTGATGATTATATTATGGAAATTGCATTTTCCCATGATATTCGTTACCTGCAAAATCAATTTACAAGCACTGGGGTTTTTTTAAATTTCTATAGACAATGAGCACCTCATTGTTCCACATAATACTATTATTAAATGGAGCAGCAGGTGTCCTCTTTAAATAAGGTATTTATCAAATCCTTTATCAAATGCTATTTTTACAAAGAAATTTAAATAGCTGTTCCCCCTAGAACTATGAACATTTTGGTAAAGTAATTCTTGAAAGGTCTAATAAAATTTTCAGTGTTTGAAATTTTGTAACGTTATCCAAAAGTGAGGTGTCATTCCTGATGATCAGGCACTGTGTTTAATCAATCTTTTCCAAATCAGATGCAGAATGATCAGCAGATGGTTTTGCCAAAGGAAAACAGGAAAATTTATACAGAGCTTGAAAAAGGAACCACTTGCTTTCCAGCCACATACACTTCAGAAATATTCCGATCATCACCTGAAATAACATGGTCAAAACAGAGATTTGCACATAAATAGGAACACTGATTTAATTAATGAAAATTATGCAGTCCACAAAAACAGTTTTGAAACACATTAATTGCAACAATAATTTCCTAGAACTGAGAAGGTCCACTTGGAGAGAATTAGTCAGGGCTACCACAAAAATCGATAAATGTTTTAGTAATGCACGTTTGGTTTTTTTTTTAAATAAACATAGCATTCAGATGCTACAATAGTGTCATGGATTTTCTGTATATTCAGTAGATCCAAACCCCGAAAATATTACGTATCTGTACATAAAATTATTTGCTGTACAGTATTTGAACTGGCTTGGGAACCAGCCAGCAGAAAAGCTGGTGTGACCCAGAGAGCACAATATAGTGGTGGCCAGAGCTGGCACCAGGCACCTCAACATCACAACACAGCAGCAGCACAGCCTCTGTCCAGACACTGCCTAGACATATTTACAAATAATTGTAAACTAGTTTTTATTTATAAATGTAAAATATTAATACTAGTTATTAGGAACATGTTAATGTTCATGTAAGAGTTGAATAAATATATTTAATTACTGCAAACAAATGTCTATTTACTTATAATAAAAAATAATTATTATTAATCCCAACATTAATTTAGACAACATTTGATGTAGGAAATGAGAATTCAACTTGAGCTGAAAATCAAAACATACCTAGATACAGGAACTTCTGGAGAGCGTCCTATAAAAAAATGGGAGAAAACAAATTCAGAAAGGAATATCTGCTGTCCTGGATCATAATCTTTTGAAGCTTGAAAGAACTGATAAAAAAAGTTCTAAATATTCCTAATAACAGTGAAATCAAAGCTTAACATGCATAATTTATTTTTTGAAAATAAGGCAAAATTTAAACATTTGTAAAGTCCTAAGGACCAATAACGTAGCTTAAAAGTTTTAGATTTAAACACTAAAATAAATAGTTTTTACAGAACCGGAATTGTTTCTGGGCAGTCTGGCCACCTCTATGAATTCAATTAACTGATTTTAATTATCTTTTTTAGTCAGAGGAGGTTTTTGAATGAGAAGGTGTTTCCATACCATAAAACCAACATTGCTTTAATGTTAACATAAAAACTGTGCTTTTAACTCAAATTAGCCAATCTTGAGTGCTTGCATCATTTTGTAACAACAATCTAGAAAAGGCAACCTAACCTTTCTCTGGGAACAGGTTGCCATTTTTCAGTCTGAACTCTAAGTATTGACCAAAACTAAATTTCTTTTTCTTCACTGCCATTTGTCACTGCAAATAGGTAATTGTAATCGTCATCTCAGGCTAAAAAATCATGCACTAAACATATTACATGCATTTTTGCTCATGGTGTTATGGCACTGTCATCGAGGTCAGCAAAATTTTGAAGAAAAAACAAATATGTAGCATCTAAGCTTAGGTGTAGTATACCCAATTCCTGTCACCAAAATCACACCTGTCACCAAAATCACACCCAAGAGACCTTTTCTCTCTGTATCATGGACCTTCCCCACATCATTTCCACCCTTTTTTTGGATCATCAATCCTATTCTGATTACCTCAAAATCATCAGCAGAAAACAAGTCAAAAGGGCTATCTGAAGCCTTTGTGTTGATTAGTAGTGCGTCAAATTCCTTTCCCACCTCAAAGTTTCCAATCACATAATCTAGTCCTAGAGCTGAAGAAAAAAATAAGTTCATAAACATGTCTTCAGGACCAGCCTCCTTCCACCATGTAACTTACTTGAAATATTCATAAGACAAACAAAAAATTAAATTATTACAAAGGAAAACCCCAAAACAAATTAAATAGTGAGTATGTTAGCACCTGAGCTCTTAAGAGAATTACAAAACTATAGGTTATATTGCAAAAGGATTCAAACTCCAATGGGGCAATGAAACTAAGTTAGAGAAACCATGAAGCATATAATAAAACTCCCCTGCTAAGACGTATTAGACTGCATTTTTTAAAAAGTTTAAACTATTTTCAAAGGTCATATAGGCCTATTGCAATGGTAATATATAGTAATATGATAATAAAAGAGGTGTCCAGTGAATAATTGCAATTAGCAGGAACAAAGAATAATATGGTGTGGAAAAATTATCATATCCAGTCTGAAGGTCTCATACCTACCTGTAAGGCTCAGCTTGTGGTCTATTATTTAGCTTTATTTTTCCAAAGTGTCATTGCAACCACAAGTTGTCAGGTCTACATGCCCTGAAAACCTATGTATTCATCTTCAGGGACTGGGTGCTTGCAAGTACTTAGTATACCTCAAGAAAAGCCTTTGTGCCTCTTTAGAAATAAATTAGGCCTGGTTTAGGTTGTAGAAAGTATCTGTGGATTAAATAAATTTTTCCAATACTCTGAAATAAAGTTATCAAAGAACATAACTGCAAAGAGCATTATCTGCAAATAATTTTTAATTTGTTTTCAGATTGCTCTGATAAAGAAACTTCAGTCTTCATTGAAGTTTGTGAGTGGCAGGAATATCACAAAATCTTGAAGACATATAAACTCCTACAAATTATGAAATATTTTTATTAGCTACTAGTTTTAACTAAAATGTTGAACTCATGTTCCTTCACATTTTTGAGCAGAATGCAATTTTTAGATTAAACACAAGAGGGTGACAAGTGTTTAAGAGTCTTAACAAAGCAAATTATTGCAACAAAATAATCACTCATCCAAATTTCTGCTACTGAAATTTTCCCTTTCACTATCCAGGCTACTGAAAGCTTGTAAAAGTAACTTATAATCTACCCTTAAAAGTGATTCAGTAAGGATAAAAGAGCTTAAAATGAATATATCAAATTAACACTTTTTTAAGGAAACCTAATATAGAAAAAGCACAAGAGTAGCTGGGAAGGAGAACCACATATGAATTTGGGATTTTTATAAGTCTTCCTTTCTGTGTCTCGGCTAGTTTGTTCTCATACTTTGTGAAACAGTCTATATTGCAGGAAAAAGAACACTTTTTTTTCCCTGCTCATCTTCTGTCTTCTCTATTTCCCTCATTACACTCTCCAGGAAACACAGTCCTGAGAAGACTTGTGTGATGACATTTTCACTACATCTTTTAAACTGCCATTAATAATTCCCAATGGAGCTTTGTGACAGCTACAGACATGTTACACTGAGAAGACTTCTTGGGACCAGTGATTTAGAAGGTGGTGAGCTCATTTCTGCTCACTGAAACAACAATAGATTTTCACTTATATATGGGTTTCCTCTCTGCTAAATCATACCAGTTCCACTAAAACTTTTAAAATTGTATCTATGTGCACACTGATCACAACAAAACTGTTTCTCAAAAACTGGATAACTCATATACTATATGACTCCATTCTGCAGATGCAACTGTGTTTTGAACAACCATGGTGGAAAGCCTGTTAAAATTTTTTGCTTTTCCCTGAGTGAAGAGTGATTTGCATGATGTTTTGATTTGCAACAAACTGCCTCACTGATAGCTCAAAAAGCACAAGCAAAATTAGAAACTGTTGACAAATATAATACATGATTTTACAGTAATTGCAGTTTTTCTTCTGGGTGATGGTTGCTGAGAAAACAACTTTCCAGCTGGTACAATAAATAGACAAGCACTTACAGCCTTATGACTAAGAAGTCTGAGGATCTTTGCAAAGCAAATGTACAACCTTGAAAAACCATCAAGATTTTGTTATTAAACTCTCAGCATTAACAGGGTACTCTTCTCTGAAAAGCCTAGTATGGGCATGAGAAACTGAAGGATTATCTCTGCCCACTAGTAAGATTTAACTCTGGCACCAGAAAATCTGTGAATCTCCCATGAAGACAGGGAGACATACAATCAAAAAGAGCTGTAGCTCTCTGTGTGAACACTAAAGAATTTTCTTCTTACCTTGGCTTCCTCCCAGAGTGGCAAGCTGAAAAGCTTCTTCAAGAGTTATTCCTGTTTCATTCACTTTATTGATCTGAAGGCTATTAGATGCCATCATTGTTTTTCTTATAGCATCAAGCATAGAAGCTGAATATCCACCAGCAACATCTAGAAGGGATCAGACTCTTAAAAACAAGCTTTGGTATAATTCTCTATGTTAAGTTTCTACAATCTTTATTCAAAGTTATGAAGGGAGGTATGTGGTAAACTGAACAAGCTCTACTGCTAAGCACAGTCTCTGAAGGCATAATTCCCAATAAAGGTGCTCTCACACACAGCCAGGTGAATAAAACACAACACAAAAACAGAACCTGAAAATTTGTTGTTCAAGCCCTGCTTAAGCTCTTAATTAATTTTTTCTTTTCTTTTAAAATAGTTTTGGACCAACACTAGATTTCAATAGTCTAGATTTCCTTACTCCAGTGAAAAGCAAAGGTTGGAGACATGCTGATTTTTAAATATGAATGGGTGAATGTTTTTGTATCTCCCAATAGTTTCCAGAAGAAACCATTTTCACAGCAAACTACTAACCTGTGCCAAGACCAAGCTTCACACTGTGTTCGAGGACCTTTCGCACATTTAAGACACCACTGCGCAACCTGGATTGGAAGAAGAAACACATTCTGTGTGCTACATGCAGAAAAAGTTTAGGAAAAGCAGGGCTGCAGAGCTGTTTTATGACAAGACTCTCCCCTAATGTGTACAAGATTTTGTTTATTATTTATTCTGGCTGGATACCCATGCAGTGTCTCATGTCTGCTCATCAGAAAGAAGACTTTGTAGTCCATTCCCCCAAAACATTAGCACACTTCAGGGGGAAGGGAGATGCTTTGAATCTAGCATTGAAAGAACAGTCAAAAGAAACAATTTTTTTAAAAATAAATATCTATATAGATATGGATAAAGATGCAATAACTAAACTGAAAAACCACAAATCGGTCCAGAGCATGCTATAAAGAAGTGGATGATGAATGGTCATGTTCAATCCAATATGTCATTTATGGTGTAATGAGGTATCATATAAATAGCTTTGCAATGGTAGCATTCGACTCAGGGTACAGCAAGAATAACAGCTTTATTTAATTATATACCATTCCTATTTTCTTTTTTTTTTAACTTACGAAAAGTTAGAATTGGGGCAATGTGAAATTGCAGCTCCACGAAGACTAAAAAGTTTCAGCTCTTCTTCAGAAAGATGACAGGCATGAGCCATCACTGTCTAAAGAAAAAGAGAATCACCAATTTACTCAATATTTCATTTACTTCTGTGGCTGCCAGGTTTGCTGCACTGCTTTAATAGCCAAAAAGGACACGTTACCATTTAGTGAAATTAATGCACTTCTTGAATTGAGCTCTTAAAACCCACAAGGGAAAAACTGATTAATTTCAGTGTGCCTGACATATCATTCCTTCAGCTCTTTTGCATTTTTAAAATATAAGAATACAGGGTGCTTGCACTTGCAGTGACTGCAGTGACCAAATACAAAAGAGAGAACTTCCTAGTTGTCCTAGCATTGTAGCAAGCTTACAACTTATATTTTGTAGCTAACACAGGGATTAAGTATTGGGGCTTAATACATCAGGAAAAATCAGATAAAATGGAAGATGTATGTACTCTTAGTATATTTCCTATTGGCTCTCTAAAGGTTTGTACCAGAGAGAGAGAGAGAGAGAGAAAATATTCTTTAAGTAAAAGAATCCAATTTTTTATGCAACTGACAAATTACTTTTATTTCTTAATGTACATAACTGATTTTAAAAATAAGCCCACAAGAAAAACACAGAAGTATAGGATAGGATAATTTAATAGTGCATAAACCATTTATTCTCATACAAATCTCATTGGCATTATATCATATGCCAAATGCCCACTGAAATAGAAGAGCAAGAGCCCTGTAAGATCTTGCAACCTGCACATAAAATCAAGCATGGCATCAAGACTGCTCCCACTGAGCATCTTCTAATAGCACTGTACTCCTCCCATCTCTACTTATAAAGCTCAATGTAGCTGAAAACACAGGAATAGCCATGTCTTCAGATAAGGACCTACATATGTTAGCTAGTGAAGCATATCCCTGCCACTCTGTATTGTTTTTAAAACGAAAGAAACATTTCAGCAACAGCTCCAAAAAAAACCCTGCTTTTAAAACACTTTTAAAAAATGGATTTGGTGTCTTAGTTTGAATGGATGGGGAGACAATATCTGAGGTTCTACTGCTATGCTTGTGTTTAATAGAATGTTTTCCCAAATATTCAGGAGCCTGACTCCAGAAGGCACCAGTAATCATGATTTTTCATGACCATTTTCACTTGTGTGCATACAAGTCACAAAATTAAGACCTGTGCCTTTGCAGCACAAATATGCTCTTTAGAACACCCAATCAGCAAGCAAAGGACCATGTGAGAAAACAAAGGTTAATGCTGTGTGCACACTTCTGTAGTCCATACTGATTTCTCAAGTAAAAAGGACAGTAAACAAGTAATTTACTGGTGTACAATTTCAAACACAGAAACAGAAGCTCAGTTTCCAGCTGTCCCTTGTGCATCTGAAAATTCTCTCCTAAATTTTTGAATTAACTTGACTGTGACTGTAGCTGGGTACACATTCCCTTTTGCATATTTTTCCATATTCCCTTTTGCATGGGCTGTCTACTATCTGATTAGGTGTGCCCTGGCTCTCCAGCCTGTCATTACTGTGGGCAGGTATTGTACATTTGTCTCACCAGCAAAAAGCTGTAATGAATTTCAACTCTTCAGGTTAGTGTGCCTCTCAAAGCTTGGTAAAATCAGCTGATAAAATGAGATGAGAGTGCTTTTGGATAGTTAGAGCAGCAAGGTGCACCTGTCTTCAAGAGAGGTTGATGCTCAGAATTCAACAGGGAGGGCTGCTTCTCCATAGGAAGAAATGAACTTGGTCCTAACATAACACCACAGAAGAAATCTTCAGGCAAACCGGCATGCAAAAACTTTGGAATAGAGGGATAACTAGGTACTGTCCAAGAATTACCAGTTCCTACAATACCAGCTTTATCTAGGTTCCTTCTAATCCCACTGCTCTTATTCTCTTTGGAGCCTTTGGAAAATGAATCAGGAAGCATAAAACATATTTATTTTTCACCTCTTCTAAAATACTTAGGAATAGTATGGGCTTTTTTAAAAATCCAACACCTCAACAGAGAACATAAAACAAATTTACTTTTCCCCAGATGTCACTGACTTTGACAGAGCAATACAAATTTTTCAGGTAAATACAGTAAATCTATTCTATATATCATATTCTATACATGGATTAATGTAAGTTATGTTGGGGAAGGTTTTATGTGGCTACCTTGCTGGTTAGCAGCTTGTTTTTATCATAGAGTTCAGTGTAGTTCTGGTAGGCAGGAAACATGTTCTCCACAAGTTTGACTTCTTCTTCATTCTCACTTATGTGACTCTGCAACAAGAAAATGCATAGAACAAGTCCTTTAAACAGCATTGAACCCAAAATTACAACCTTCTGAGCAATCTACTGCTGCTAAACATGCATTCATTAAAAACTATGTTTGTGAAGCCTGTAGTTAGAACTAGTCCTTGCATTTCTTTTTTCATCAGACCTGAAGAAGTTTTCATAGGACCTAAAAAAGCAGCTCCGTTTGTTCCTTTAAAAGTGATATGAGATGGTACACGTGTCCATCTCAGTAGTGTGGTGACACAATGACCCCACTTGCATTTTTTGGAAGATGTTAAAATAATAGACAAAATAATACTCGATGTGATTGTGAGGTAAAAGAGAGAACAAGCCTACAACAGAATGGATGCTGAGATCAGGACAGCAGATATGTATCTCCTCCCAAAGAAATCTTTAGTTGGTCAGCATGCTGTCTGTCCACACCATTTAAATGGCACACAGAGCTCTCAGAGCTTACCTGCACATGGAGATCATGGGTTTGTGCTAAATCCCCAAGGGCATTCAGCAAGTCCTCTGTGCAGGAGGGGCCAAAGCGGGGGGTTATTATAGGCTGTACTCTGGGATACTGAAAATAATAGAAGACAGGGTTTGTATTTTACATATATATTTCAGTTACCATAAGTAAGACTAGCATTTACATGGCAATTGCATTTTGTCTTCATTGCTTATTGCTTGCTGCATCCTTGCCAACTCAAATTAAGCTGTATAGTCATTTCCTTGCTTTCATTAGACATTTCACTGCAGAAACAGAGAATGAAAGTGGGGGTTCTTACAACAATTTTACTGAACTTCATTAAAGAGTTGGTTTTCATTAGAACTATCAAGTCACTGAAATTTTACCAGTCTTCAGAAGCACCAGAAACTTTCTCATATTTGCTGACAGTCTACATGCATGGTGAGAAATAAGTCAATTGAATGACAAGGTATTTTTCTGTGACCATTGCAAAACTACAAGCTTCTGTGAAACCAAAGCCATTTTCTTGTTCAATCTTCTCCACTTATAATAGTGACAAATACCTAACCTTCCTAGATAGGAAGAATAGTGGTATGATCATATATGCTATACAGTAGGAAACAATGCAGAAAACACCAAGAACTACAGAGGTTTACGCCTTGCATCTCTAGATTTAAATTTTCCTAAAAAATAGTCAACAGCATTACAATTCTGTCATCGGTCAGAGGTAAGAGTTTTGCACAAGCCGGTAAGTGATAACTTGGGCTGCAGCTCCTTGTATTATCTCCCAGAAAAAAAAAGGAGCTCAGGTCTTTGCAAACTAGCCAACTTACTCTAGTAATTTAGGCATAACTCTAGTAATACATATGGTTTAGACATTAAACTCCAGGGAACTGCTCTTGAATATTTTGAGATGGGATGTCAAAAGAAGCTACTGAAAACCAAAGGTTGGTAAGAAAAGTACTACTGTGTATAATATTGGAGCATAAACTTCTATGTTTACCACAGGAGTGTAAGCATGAATTTCTTTAGAAACACACTTTAAGACATATGCTGATCCAAAACATTAACTTTATAGTGGATTAGTAACTTTACTGAAAAAACTATGATTTCTGCTGGTGAGAATTCCTTCAATTAGTCTGTCTACTTACATGCCACAGAGTGATAAACTGAATTCCACTTTCTGAAAAGGAAAATTGTCCTTTCTAGGAAACCAGGTATTTCAAACTCAGTAGAGAAATACACAGGACGTGGCTGTGCTCTGAGCACAGAAAAGTGATTTTACACTGTTACAAGTCCATATCTCAGTGGACATGACCAGCAGAACATTTTTCATAGCGATAATATCTATTTAACAGAAAGATGCATATTTATTGATTTTTCAGATTTGGATAGCAGGATTAATTATTTCATGTGTTCACACAGCATTCAAAAAAGAACACTACTTACTTTCTTTTCCAGTAGCTCTTTAACAAACCTGAAAAAGGGTAGAAATAAAGTCGCTATAAATCTGTCCTCTATTAATATGGACAATTATGAATTGTCTTCCTTATAAATTATGAAAAATATAAAAAATATATACTTGGATATCCTGTTAAACATTTCAGACAGAACAATTATTTTACAAAATGTTGAACCAGATTTTCAGATTAAATAAAAAGAGCGAACACAATGAAGTCAGGATAGTGACATCCAATTATCCTAGTTTTGAATTTGACTCTGAACATGCAGACTATTTTTTTTCATTGCAATACTTAGCATTAGACAAGCAGTAATTATTCTGAGTTCTCCCTGAAAACCAAACACATGCTACATTAAATGAATTGAAAACATAATTATAACCTGCAGCTGCAATATTGAAAACAAACTAAAACTTAAAAAAAAAACAAAAAAAAACAAACTAAACTTAAATTTGTCTGTCCATGAATTCAAATGCAGTGATTAACCCTTTTCAAATCCAATTTTTAAAAGATGGAAAAATATTTTATATCTTACAGTAGATGCATATGTCCTTGTTCACTTATAGAACCCTTGATTTTTTTGGACATGTTTACATTAATACTAGCATACAAACAATGTACCTCCCAGAAAATAAAGATTTACTAACTCTGTTAAATAAAATGCTACCTCAGACCTCTACAAAATACCCTAAGCAGTCATTATGGATAATGCAGATGAGCAAACTAAACTTCCTCCTACTTTGGAAGGAGGAAAATCTTTGAAAGCCCATTTGTTCAGTGTAAGTAAGTGACTTCTGAAAGACAGTTTGAGACACTTTCTGAGCAGGATCTCTGTGAATTTTTATGTCATAGTTCATAGTAAGAAAACTGTGCAATTTTGATCACAACACATGTTGTATCCTTTTTATCAAATGTCTTCACAGGGAAAAGAAAATTATGCTAGAGGCTACATTCATAGCCCGGAAGCTTGTACTAGATCTCCAGATGGAAGTGAGAGACCTGCGTTTGACTTCTGCAACAGCCAAAGGAGTTTGAGCCCACCATTGCCTAACTTTGAGAGCCAAAATGCAAAGTGAATTACCTATCATCTGCCTGACTCTCCTCTTACTGACTAACCTGATATAATGAAGTACTCACTTGAGCAGAAACTCTTAACAGAAATATAATGCCCAGGTGACAAGCCAAAATTTCAGTAAGGCTGTTTTCCTTCTTTCTCACATTCTTTGAACAGTGTGATGTTTCAAAACTGATTAAATGGGATGAAATATGTTTTGCAAATATACTATATAGTTTGTTGGCTTATGTACTTCATGAGGAAAGAAGCTCAGCTTCAAATCAATATTTTCTGTAGCAGAACAGATTTGAACATACATTCTCGTCCTTGCAGCTGACTATAACTAATAGTACCATATATGGTAATCTAGAGTTCTAGTCCCTAACTTTTTATTAAATCCTCTTTGACAAAGAATGGTAGATTCAAATCCTTGATTAATTTAAATTTAGTATATGAAGCACTTGGGATTGTATCTTATTTCCGTATCTTATAAGTATTTCTGCGCATTTACCCTAAATAAATGAAATTAGTGTGGTCCATCTTCTGACAGTGTGACAGATCACATTTTCACATTTGTTTAGATTCTTATAAAAAAAAAAACAAAAAAAAAACCCAACTAACATGTTACCCTCTTAATGAAATAGCTTTTTCATCCTTCTGCAATTGTATTGCTGTGATTCAGGAAAGTACTCCAGATCCATGCCAAGAAGCACACAGCTCTCTTCCCTCACCAGCTGTGGAGTACTTGTGGCAACCTCTCACCCAAAGCTGAGAAACATTTCATATTACATGACCAAAAAGGAATGAGTTGAAGGCACAAGACAGATATTTAAAAGAAAACTATTTTGATCCTTCTGAAGTTTTTTAAACTATTAAAACTGGAAGTTCTGCTTCTTTCAGACCCATTTGGCAGGACTTGTGTCAGATTATAGGAGCTGAGGATTTACATAGAGGAAAACAAATGTTCAAAGAGTGAAGGTAACTAATACTACGTGTTTTTAAAATGTCTTTAAATATAAACACCATTAGAAATACACGACAATTTCTAACTTTTATTGTCATGTCTTTAGCATGATTTGTAAAAACAAGGGAGCGACAAGTGCCAAAAGATATTTATATTATTCTTAGGGGTTTTGTCTTTCAGCATGACACTTGAAACATTTATATAAGTAAATAAATAGTCCCATGAGAAGACCTGTGTCTGCTTAACTGTTTTCTGAGCACAGGTGTGAAACACAAGAGAAACATGATAGTAAGATGCCATACTCCAGTCTCGGTCCTCCTCCACTACAAACACTGCCTTCATTTGATTCTCCTTCTGGAGAAGCTTCATGTTGGAATAATTTGACTGGTGCTGTGACAGAGAAAAGATGTTTAAAATGGAGTATATGAAAGCTGAGTTCTACAACTTGAATAAAGCCTTAACCTAAATGGTAGAAGGAAATAGCTTAGAAGTTAATGGGGACAAAGCAGCTGGCTGCCACCTCACCATCGTATGTCAGGTCCCATGACCTCCACACACAGCTGTGAAAAGGAGAAGAGGCACCAGAAAACACACACATCCTCTCAAACCCTAGATCTGTGATTTCTTCCTCTCTTTGGAAAAGTCAGAGAGATACTACTTGGGCTGTGCAGCAGCTCCATATTCAGGAATTGCCAGGACTGTAGGGGACAGTATTGTTGGAAGAAAAAAACCTGTTGCTAATAAATTCACACCTGTAAGCTCTTAGAGAGATTCACATTCACTTTCCAGATGTATGAAAATCTTATTTTACAAGGTTAAGCCATCAATTTTATCATTTTACCTTTCTGTCTCTTGGACAGAGTCAGCAGTAATCTCTCTGTATTGGGGCACACTGTCATTCATATCCATGCAGACTTTTCCAACAAATGCTCGTTGACCAAATTTATCTGTTGAAATGCATTAGAATATAAATCTCAGAATCACAGAAACCATTGCTAAAGCTTGTACTGAAATGCAAAACCAAAGTCCACCCCACCCGGCTTCATTTAAGATGACCAGAATTTATGCCCTTTTCTTGTCTCTAAGTTAGGATCATTCATGTGACTTCTAAGGATTAGAAAACAAAGGAAATAAGGAAACAAATAACATTCAAATAGGAGCTGTCTTCCACATTAATACCCAACTTTATAAAGGAGAACTTGATTACTGTAGTTTAACCACAACCAGAATTCTTAATGGCAGTATGTGAAGATGGCTGTGACACAGAGGATGAGAAAAACAAGCATCAAAGTACAGTAGCTGTAGTAGAAGACTACCCAGCGATGAGAGAAAGCACAAAAATCTTAGCAAACCATCTCTCCTTAAGGGAAAGGAACAAGATTGCTAAGAGGCCTCCCCCATGCAGTTAAAGGGAGAAATTTCCAGATCTATTCTAGCCTCTTTCTTGAGATTTACCCATGCTAGGTGAGTAAATCAGAACTCATGTGTAAAACATGCATATAATGTCCAATTCTAGGCTGTCAAATGTGTTTCTAAATCAGATCTCTTTGTCCACTTTTACTATTTGAGTCCTTTAATGTAATGGCTTCAAAATTTTCCTGCTAAATCAGAAAGACTAGGTAATTTTTTATGAAATTTGAGGGTTTTTATTAAATTTCTCTGCTTTATGAGCTATCTGAAGCTTGAAAAACCCTGCAAGAACTACATCATTTTCAAACAGCAGGCATTTGCAACTGTGAACAGAAGGGAAGGATAAGATTTTGATGCAGCTTCCACTTCTCTGATTTCAGAGGGTGTGTGAAGATTTTTGACACTGATTTTCAGCTGAAACCTCAGGGCATCAGGAAATTAATGCACTGACTGGGCTTCCTGTCATTCAGTTCTTTTAAACCTCAAATAACAGAAGGTTAGAAAGAGCAGAGAGCTGCAGCTGGAGAACAAGTCCAGCAGACTGAATTCAAGTTCAGCCAGCAGCAGATTTGGGAGTGAAGAGACAAGGAGTAGCAACAGTAGGATAGAGATGCTTAAGGGAACATGGGTAACAAGTGGGGACACAGTGTGACAGCTACAAAATTAATAAAAAAACAATTAGGAGATAGACAAATCCCTAGCTAGTCTAAAACTCCTAAAAATTGTTTGCTTCAGCTAACGTGATACACACAATATCCTTCAAAACTCACTTAGACTTACCTATAATTTCAGCAAGAAGAAGGGAACTATCTGTGTGAATTGTTGCAAAGTAGCAAGCTGTAGTCGTGCCATTCTTTAGAGTTCGTCTCTAAAAAAAGAAATCAGTTTCAACTGTCTGGGGAAAAAATCAGTAAAGCTGCCAAAATGCAGAACAGGCAGCCTCATTTCAAACTGCAAGAACATTTAGTTATTGTGAAATTTTGCAGTGAAGTGGGAAGGTAAAAATAAAGATTTTTAATTTCATAAAGTGTTTTTTAAGTCTGAGGGTTAATAAATACAAAAATTCCCCACAGAAATTTTGCAATTACTAAACCCACAGAAACCAGTCTATATTCCTTCCCCAAACTGGAAATACTCCAACTCATATTTAGAAATACAAACAACTAGTCATTTTTGTTATTTTCTAGTTATGAAAGACAGCGGTTTTCACAGTGAACCACTGTTTATCTAGTGTTAGCAAAGCAAAGACTTTGGGGAACATAGTGGTTTTCTTTTAACAACCTGATCTAGCTGGAAAAACAAGTCAGGTTTTCATGTATCAAAAATATTTGTTGTCCCCAAATACAAAGTAACAAACTTAACTGTAAAAGTAAACTGAGCACAACTGCTCCGAGTACAATCTAATTATTTATCTAATATACCATCTGAAAGGAAATGTCTTTCAGACATGTCTTCATATTGCTTTTGGGGAACATAATAGAAAATGACCAGGTATTTTAGTTACATCAATTCATGATGAAATTGTAGCTTCTCTTGTCCTTGGGACTGGTGCAAACTGTGTTGACAACTTACCCAACATACAAGCTTAAATTATATTTTTGTGTTCTGGCTGCCAAGCAATTTGAGAATTTTCTGTATTTTTTTTTTAATGAGATAGAAGGTGGGACATCCAACACAATGTCTGGAAGAAGGCTAGAGCTAATTATTTGACAAACATGAAGACAAGCTCTGTCTTTTCCTTACAATAGTGAAATGAAAATCTTTAAGAGTTCCAAAAAGAGTCTCATAAATAACAATGTCATTATTCAGACAAGTTACCTTTGTCTTTCCTAGCTTTTAAAATTTATAATTCTCTACTTCTGAAATCCTAACAATATTGTTAAATTAAATCTAAAAACATTGTTTCCAAATCATCAGCACAAAGAGAAGATTCCAGCTAAAAGTAGGAAAAATTCACTTATATTGTTTCTTTAGTTGAGTATAGAAAGTGTTTGTTGGAAAAAGGATTTTGATTTAAAATATACACTGTGTTTTCATTACAACTTCAAAAGAACAATGATACTTATGAAAAAAATCTGCTCCATGAAAGTTTATTCCAGTTTCTAACAGGAAGGTTATTACTGGCCCCATCAAACACTGCAGAGCCACTGGTATTCTATATCTTCTATGGGTGAAGACACTTTCCTGACCTTTTTCTATTTGATTCACATGGGGAGAGCCTAACTGGTGTTCAGGCTCCCACAGCTAACTTCCACCTCTCTCTGGCAGCTCTTTTCCAGATGATATTGTGGCATACCTTGCAGGCTGAGGTCTTTAGATGTGCTGGGCTCACTCAGCCTGCACTGTGTATTGGGCATAGCTCGAAGGTGAGGTCACCTCTATGTTTTAAGCAGTTGAAGGCATATGTGCTTGTCACTAGAGCTTATGACGAAGCTGCTCCTACATATTTTCATCATGGCAGATGGCAGAAAGAAATTTCTTTTTAAATTTGTGTGGCAAGGAACAGTATAACTATTTATTTCAGATCTGTTATGATATTATGTTGACAACAGAGGCTGTCACAGTAATAGATAAATGCAAGGCAAATTATGCTGGCCAAATAATTTAATCTGTTGAAGATATTTCAGTCCACATATTAAAGGATAAATTTCAATTATAGGACAGAACTAGTAGTCTGCATTATGACCTAGCTCCTTGTTGTCCATTCAGTGGATCTTAAAGACTTTATAGTGCTCAGAACACAGTCCTTCTTTGTCCCACAATACCACAGAGAGATTCCATCTAAGGCTCCTGCAGTGAAAGACATCCCCAATATAAAGATCTCAGCAGCAGCAATGTCTTCCTTTACTACTCCAGAACACCCCAGATTTTTCATCTATGAGAAGTATCTTCTCTTTCATGTGGTCTTTCAGATGGTGAGTTCACAACAGAGTATTTTTGTGTGGAAAAGGAAAATCCCCTGAATTTAATTTTTTTTTACTATGCTTGGTTATTGCTGCATAGAGGTTGTATGCACCTACTGGCTACACTAATTCTGACAGTAGATTGAGTGTTGGTCATTGTATTCAGAAAAGGTGATATACAGTTCATTGTTAACCTTGTAATTAAATGAACTCAATTGCCAGCTACAGCAGAACAAGACTGGAACTAGTAACAGACAATCTTGGCTAGCAATTAGAACAGTGGCTATCTTGGCTTTATCTGGTTTCCATGACAGTAAAACATTCTCTGCTCTTTCTGCTGACCTTCTGAAAACATGCCTATATTACACAAAAATGAATGTCGTCAAGTAGGTAAATGTCGTTTGCAGGACTTACAACAACTCTGGTGTACACTTCTTCTGCAAAACCACTGTCCTGGTATTTGGCTTCTGTTGGGAATGTGTACGAAGTCAACCACTGCAAAAGAGGCAGGTCTACTCTTGTACCAGTAAATGAATACTGAGGGGCATGAATATGTGTATCAACCAATCCTGGCATGAGGAATTCACTAAGGAAAGAAAATAAAATTGTAATAATCCAAAATGCCTCAAAATTCTCCATGGAAATTAGCTTTGTTTTAAAGAGTATACTTGAGTAAAATCCACCAGAATAAAGGGCAAATAGAGATTAACCTGTCTCTTCCAGCATCCTGCTTTAAAAATATCCATCTTTTGGTATGAAGCAGTTGAATAATATAATTTACACAGCAAAATACATATATCTAACTGTGAGAAAAAAAAGTATAAGAGCATGATTACTCTAATTATCTCTAATATTTACCCACCCTAAATGCCAACAAACAAAGGGGAACTGACTTCACAATAACTAAAATTACTCCACTGTAGAATCCATCTCAAAAAGAGATTTGTACATAGCCTTGTTTCCTATTATGGATATAGATGGAATGCCTCCAGACAATCATATTTACAAAATGTGACTTTCTGCATGCCAGTTTTCCTCTATATTATTTATATGTACTAATAGATATATAAAATCAATTAATTTCAAGGCTTAATGGAAGAACAGACACCGTATCTAAAAATGCAGACACAAACACTAGTGAAAAGAGCTCTGCTCAATATCTTGACAGGAAAGGCATATTTACAATGTAACCATAAAACTATATGTTGTGTAATGTTCATGCAATAGCAGGGATGAATATCAACATTACTAGGAAGTTGCTGTGGCTATTTTACTTTGTGCTGAAACTCCTTAATTTTCTCTCACTCCTCTTAACAACATTTCTCTCACTCCTTTTTCCTTCTCCCTGACTACTGAATGAACAGAATTTTTCTCTTTTTTGCTCCCCTTCATTCTGTTTTCTTGCAGGCTATAAATGTTGAAAAGTCCTCCTCAATCTGATCCATATTCTCAGCACCTTCCCTTTTCCTCAGGCTATTTCAAGTGAAGAAAATATCTAATTATTCATATATACTGTATGATTAGCCTTTCAGTAAAGCATAAAATTTTTTTAACAATTGATTACTAGAGGGATGCTGCAGCTCTCAATTCTAAGCCACAAGGCGTTTACAGTGCTACTACATGCAAAGCATAGTAGATACAGTTCAAAACTTTTTCACTTCACCATAAAGTTAGGGGATTTCACTGGATGGAGAAAAAAGCTGCAGTATAGTGAGAAATCAAAAGCTCTGTGTTTAGAAGGTTTCAATCTTCTAATTGTATTAATTTTTATTATGGAATGTGTCAAAGTCCAAGCAAATTAGTTTCATATTTGCAGTGTCAGTGCTACCTACATTTCCTATGTCTAGACTTTAATGTTAGGCACAGTCCACTGCCAACAAAAGGAATATAAAATATAATATCAAGAAACAATGGCACTTACTTCTGTGAGCACAGAAGGGACTATGCCTGAAAATTAAATGTGGCATTTTGTTCTGTGTCGTATACATCAGCCAGCACAATTCAGCCATATCTGCTGCCATGTCAGCAATCCCAATATCAGCAATCCCAAACTAAGGAATGCAAAAAGAAGATGGACTGTCCATCCTCCAAGACACATCCAGAACACAGGCACCTTTGGGTAAAGAGATCTCACTGCACTGAAATGGAATTTTGCCCATTACATTTATGGGCATCATATGGATTTTATGTGCCCCCTGTTAAAATGTATTCCAAAGGCTCCCTTTACCTCTGTGCAACAACAGCACAAACTGCATTTGCTGAAGTTAATCTTAACAAAACACATACTGTTTACTGAGTTGTCTTATGTCAGATGTTTTGAACCCCCACGTCTCAGCCAGTTGCTCTAGCTGATCAGCGTGTTCCACAAACACAATCTAAAAAAAAGAAAACAGAGTTAAGTACTTTAAACGAGCATCCCACATCAGCTTTACGTGAAGGCAAAACAAGTTATATCTTAAAACCAATTCTACATACCTACTACAGAGGTGTTAGGTTTGCATTTAAACACTTGTTCTTTCTGACTATCAAGCATGATTTTGAAACACCTTCTCATAATGTGGCAAATAACCAAACCCACCATTTGTAACTTGTAATAAAACAATTAATTCCTTCTCAGGTAATACATAGGCAGAACAGAACAGACCTTAGTGTGCTGTAATGTAACATCATACTAGCAATACAGTCGCTTGCTGAGGAGGTGTACAACAGCCTTACAGGCATGCAGGTACAGTATTCACAACCAGAGGGGTCAAATTACCTGCTTAACCTATGACTGACTGGCATCAAGCTAAGTATTTTCTAATTTTCTACTTGTGTTGGGCTCTTTACACTTTTTCATTGCCTACGATGGGAAAAGAAATTGCGGGGGAAAGGTGGATAATATTTTTATTTTACAGAATGGGCTAAATGATGCTGAGATCTTTGTCTATTTATCTTTGTCTATTTCAAAATAAAACCCTACAATCTGTAGCCAAACTCAACCCCATTTGACTCCTAGAGAACACAGACTCTACTGATGATGAGTTGCTATTGCCTAGTCAGAATTTTAGCACATTTCCTATTTATTTTTAAATTCCGTGGTATTTTAATCTGCAACATGACTCTTAGCAGCTGAGTTCTCAACTCTTTGATTCTCTGGTCTATCACTAATAGACATAATAGCTCCCCAGGAAACAGACATTGTGGAGCCTAGGAACAGCAATGCCCACTACAGGCTCCAGACGGGATCCAATTTTGCTCACTTGAAAGTTTAGAGGACTTGGAAGTCTCCCCTGCCCAGAGACTGCCTATCTAAGTTTACAGAAGGTCTTGCCTCTAACCACAGCTTCTGCCAGAAACCAATTCATGGTTGTCTAACTCCCTGTAGAGTTGTATGAGAGTAGAATGTAAGAGCTCATTCCCCTAAGTTCAAGGGACTACTCTTCCTGCTAACAATACCCTGCTCCTGGGATGATGTCCATACTGAGGGCCTGTATCACCCTCATGACATTCTAGGGCAGCAGTTAAAAAAAAAAAACTAAAAACAAGAAACAAAAAAAACAAAAAACAAAAAAAAAAAACAAAAACACCAACAAAAAAACCCAGCAAAACAACAAAAAAAAACAAACAACAACAACAAAAACCAAAAACATTTTAAAAAGCAAGACTTAATACTTGTAAAATGGCAATAGGAAGAAACTTAGGAGAAAGAGCAAGAGGACTAAAAAAAACATTGTTTGGCATTTTTAACATGCTATTTTTATGTGCATGTTTCTTTTGTGTAGAAATTTACCATTTTCTGGTTTTTCCATAGACAAAAATAAGCAAAGCTGCTAAACTGTAAAGGCTGCTAAACTGTAGACAAGAAGTTATTGGCTGCCTAGACTTTTAAATTATTCATGGCTGGTATAATTTATGTTGTCTAAAGAGCAGATGTTTTACATTTTCAGTCAGAAAAAAATATTTAAATAATGTCATATAAATAAATACCATGCTAGCAAAAATTGTAAGATTATTGTATTCCATTAATAGTTCACAAGAAGCAATATTGTCCTCTACGCAAAGAGGAATACACCCACCTTGATCAACTATATAACTGCAGAAGGCTTGGAATACAGAGCTACCAAAATATCTGATACACAATAAAGAAAATATCATTTAGATACTGAAGTCAAAATGGATGCAGAATGAGCAATGTTAGAGCTGCTGGGGAGGAGGGGGGGAGATGGGTGAAGAGGGAGGGAAAAAAGAGAGAGAGAAAAACATGAAACACCAGATGACAAATTCTGGAAACAGGCGTTGCCATGGAAAAGCAGTGGCTGTTATGTACTCTTAGGGTGCAGAAAAATAAAATACTTAAATCATGGAAAAATGAAGAAAATATGTTTCAAGGAAGCTGGATGCATTAAATCAATTCTAAACCTGACACCTGGCCTATTATGGTTGAATTAGACTATGGGTAAATCAGCAAGACATCTACATTTTTTTCAAACTTCCCAATGGAATTCCTTAGTCAGCCAAGAGTTGCTCACCATTGCTTTAGAACACATTTCTAATACTGAATGCTCCTTGGGATCCTATGCTTGGATATTTGCTCCAGTATTTGCTTGAGCATTCAAGGCAATCAACTGGATGCACAGTTCTTTAAATTAGTTCTGCACCTCAGCACTGTAGAAGCACCACAGAGTCAAGAAAAGTGCACAAGACTAAGAACTTCCATCTTAAAAAAGGAAGCCAAGGAGAATAACTGGCACTTTGGGAAAGGTGTATCACAAAACACAGAATCAGTGGCTGCTAACACCGTTGTCCAAACACCTCCGTAAGTTCTCATGTGTTACTCGTGTAATGGGGCTAAAGTATCCAAAGATCAGGGGTAAAGATCTCCCTACACTTGTGACTAACTCAGGCCTCTTGTATACCAAGTGATGCCCAAAGCTCTCCCATAAAAGCACAGCTGATTAAATAAATTGTGCATCAACCCTGATGTAGCAAACCCTGAGTGCCTTCAAGCACCACAGCAAAAATATTTTGCTAACAAGAGAACGGAAAGTGAATGATACTGGCTGAAGTAACGTTGTTTGGATTCAACAGTGCCTGTCTTACTTCATTTCTGGCTACGACATTCATAGGTGAATATGAGAAGGGGCCTATCCCTCCTTCCTCTCCCGCATGCTCTCCTCCCTCCCTGTTCTCACAGTTATTAAATTACTTTTCCAATTAGAAATTGTTTGCCTAGTTCCCAAAACTGGAATGTGAGGCTAAATGAGAGACAAGAACATTTGCTAGACCCAGCTGTTAAAGGAACTGCCCAGCCTGCTGAGAAAGGCTAAGCCATGACCTCCAGATGGATGTTGGTACCTTGGTACCTTCCTCCTTGTACAGTTGACATGTCCACTCACTGTCCCAACGGGCTTAAATCAAACCTCATGGTTTAAATACTTATTCCACAACTCTTGCTCTTTTCATGACTTCCACAAGGGCTTTTAGCTTAATACTTTTTTCTGTTTACTTAATATTCTACTCACCAAGGATAATTATACCAACATTTCAATAACAACTCACATTTTGCACCTCTGTCTGATTTTTATACCCTGTGGAATGCTAGCCTTTCTCTTTGCCTGTCTCAAGACAGACACTATACTGCTTTGCAAACCACTCAGTTAAACATGGTCCTTTACTTTGCTAACTTGATAATTTGGGGTTTTACACATGAAAGCAATGCTTTTCTTCATAGAACTTCTTTTTCACTGGGGGCAAAGCAGAGAGACATGAAATTTTACGTCCCTTGAAGGACATACAGGGACTCACGCTGCAAAACAGGACCCAGTTGTACATACAAGCTTTTATACACAGTGTCAGAGAACATTGAAAGTTTTTCTGTGATGGAGTCAGCAACATGAGGCAAAAGAAGGATATCTATTTAGTTAAATTTACATCTTTGGGAGAAAAACAGAAGCAATTTTGGTGTAAACTTGAATAATAAAGGTAATTTTCTAATCACTATGTCTTTCTTGAAAAGCCAAGTCTTCTGTGATTTCAGTGGTTGTTCTGCATGAGGCTACATTATGAGTAACAAGGAGAGAAGAGAGCATATGGGATACTCACTGTATCAGCCCCTGGAATACTAAAATGTCAAGAATTTTAAATAAAAAGAGAATAAAATAAAAATGCTTGTCACTGTATTCTGGTGGGAGTTTTATTTTAGGAAGATAGTGTTTTAATGGTTTAAAAAACAAAAACACCTGCAAATTTATGCAAGGAAAACAGTATACTGTGAATCCTTGCTCCCTAGGAAAAGGAGAGAGAGTAAGTGAGAGCACAGATTCCTACGTGTAGCTTTCTAAGGTACCTCATTTTCAGGAAAATCTCTAAAAAATACTTGATTTCCTATGGATGCTGTGTATAGACCCTTTTCCAGAAACTGATATTAAAGAAAGTGGGGTAGGGTATGAATTTCTGTCTTCTGCACCTGAGTTACACCAGCCAAACTTTTTTCATTCTAATCTATTGTTTTAATGAACACCAGCCAATACATAACTATGCAAGTTTTTACTTCCCTCCTGTTCATCAAAATACAGCTCCTCACAGCCTTTGATACACCTTGCACCAGACTCCTCAACAGCTATAAAAGGGCTGTCTTGAAGCAGGCCCTCATGGACCCGTGCAAATAGAGAAAATAAACACTGTTAGGTCTCAAAATGTGCTTTGTACAGATTTAAAATGTTGCTGAAGCCTGACACACTGAAGCCTGCTATTTAGCCACAAGAAAGAAAATTACTTTTTAAAATTTTACATAGGGTGCCCATATACATTATTAAGTCTACAAGAAATCACCAGTCTACTTACAAAACCTGCACTACGAAACTGAGTTTCAAGTCTGATATTGTTAAGGGAATGACATTGCTTCCTTGCCAGACTCTCTCCTGCATTATCAGTAAGTGCAGTGCTTGTTTTAAGCTTGGCTCATACTACTGAAATACCCAACATTACCATCTTTCCAACTCTTTATGCGTATATACCATAGGGTTTTTCTTGTTTGGTTGGGGTTTTTTGGTTTGTTGCTGGCTGGATTTTTTTGTTTGGTTTTTTTTTGGTGGTTTGTTTGGTTTTTTGTGACAAGAAGACAAAAAAANGGCGGCAGGCTGGGAGCTGCCACCCCGCGATCTGCCTCCCCTCGGTGTCTCCCGGTGCCGCCGGCGGCTTCCTGGAGCTGTCACCATTTCCCCACCCCCTGGTGACTTTCTTTACGGGGTGTGGTTTCGGCGCAAGGAGGGCGGGAGGCCGTGCCGCACAGTTCGCCTTCCCCGGGCGGCCGGGCGGTGCCCGGGGTGCCCGAGCCCTCGGCCGCCCCGCCGCTGATGCCCCATCCCAGGGATGGTCCCTCCCCGTGCCACCGGCGCGAACTGCAGGAGAGATGCCCGGTGGGTTTTCGGGCCCCAGTTTGTCCCTGGGAAGAGGTGAGAGATTCGACAGGGTGTCTGGCGGTGTTTTACGAGTGTCTGGCAACTCAATTTTGCAACCCACCTGCAGGTTGCAACCACTTGCAGAAGTTTAATTTACAATAGGATCNTTTTTTTGTTTGGTTTTTTTTTGGTGGTTTGTTTGGTTTTTTGTGACAAGAAGACAAAAAAAATCTCATTTAGACGTCTGTGCAGTGGATACACAGCTATTATTCACCATCACTGTTTAGATACCTTGAGAATAAGAAAGCAGCTTGTGAAGCTGAAAGAAAACAGAGAATCTGAAAGAACGCCAGGTCAAGGCACGCTGCTGCTCTGGCAACACCCAACACACTTCAGAAACAGATTTACGCCAGCTGCAGACTGGTGCCGAGGAACGCTCCATGCCGGTTACCTCCAGCTCCCGCAAAGTGCGAAATCCCTTCTCCGCGGCTCCTGCCCCGACAGACAGGAGCCCGAAAATTTTCCGCCTTCCCCGCGCAGCCCGGCGGAGCTGGCCCTGCCCTCGCCACCCCCGGACGCGGACCCGGCGCGGCAGAGCCGGGCTCCCGGGGAGGGACTGCCGGGCATCTCCCGCCGCCCACACCCCACCCGAGCCCCCCACTCACTGTCCCGTTATCGTCCACCCCCAGAAGGTGTCCGTGGAGGATCTCCATNAGGTTGGAAAAGACCTTCAAGACCTTCAAATGTCGGACTGCCTCGTCAGTCGTCGGCCTCTGTACTGGACATTAGAATGTAGGAGCAAGAGAATAGATGCCAGCTGAGGTACCAGAACTTCCAGAAGTAGGCAGCCTCCTTCAATGGAGATGGTCTACAGAAAAAGAGAAAACAACCTCAGGAAAATGGAAGGCAGAGAAAAATTAACTTATGTTAATGCAGAGAAAGGTGTCCCCAGAGCAACATTCTGCTACAGAACACATCCTAAGAGGATCACTATTGTAAGCATTGGAATAAGGCTTCACAAAGGCAGAATTATGTTCATAACACCGTGCAAGTCCTCTGGATTCACGTTTGAAGTCACCTTTATTCATCAACTTGTCAAGTGACAAATGAACTTGGCCCCAAGGGCACTGACACCACCGTTCTCAAGGCTGCATTGCAAAGTTTGTCATTACATGGTTTATCATTAAAAGACCTTTGCACTCACTATTGTGCTGACACTATACTAATGCATGGTAGATCCTCTTTCCTATAAATTTTCCAGACTAATGGTGGGAGGAAAGAGAAACACAGCAGGAAAGTGCAGAATAAATTTAATTTTAGTCTGCTATGGGCAAGTCATCAGCCTCTATCTTGCCTTCTTTGCAATGTATTATGTTACTGAGAATAAAGTTAAATAATATTGGATTTATTGGTATCAGTGGGATGTTTTTACCTGGATTTTGAAATCAGCTTAGTCAGGCAACAAAGAGTGTCCAAAAAGAAAGGAAAAAATAGACATGTGAAAGTCACTTTTACTTGCTTATATTGGCAACTCTTGTGAGAGGTCTTGCAGTTTAAGAAAACTCACACTGACATAAAATTGGGTATTTGAGACACACTGCAGTTTTTTATTGTATTTCTAGCATCTTTGACATGATAAAATAGCACAGAAAACAAATCACAAGTCTTGCAGATTAACTAGTTTGGAGAAGAAACTGGCATAAAAATCTTTCATGAAGTTCAAACTATTTAAAACACAATAACACTTTCTGTTTCTTTGAAAAGCAGAGTAATAAATTTTTATTAAAATAGCTCCAAAAGTCTTCTCAATTAGTACTTGCAAAAACCCCTCTTCCAAAGTAGTTTCTCAGGATGATGCTGTTGTGTTCATCAAGGCTGCAGCTGAAAGGAACTGTTTTCTATTACTACAGGCAAGGAGCATTGTCTTTTGCAGCAGGAAGGATAAAGAGTGGGACAAAGATTGGTTTTGCTACAGAATAGTAAGGTGAGTGGAGATAAGAAATAGGATGAAGGGACCAAGCCCTGGAGCAGTAAATTCACGTGCTCTCCTGTAAGTAGAGGAGTTAAAACAACTTTTCCCAGCAGCAGCTGCTGCTCAACATGACTTGCCTCTGCCCTGGTGGCAGCAGGCAGCACAAGAGCTCGAGATTTGGTGCCAGAAGCTGTATAAGCCTGATTTGCGTGAAGTGAAGCACATAGCTGTCCTAGGGTAGCATGCTGGAGAGGTAAACCAAGGGACCTGCTGCTTCCAAACTCATTTACTCTGCTGTTCAAAATAATACTCAGCAGAGCTCAGTGTTCCTGAGGAACTTATTGGTTGTGTTTGGTGGGGAAGGGGGCTGTCCCTGAGAATCTCTGACTGCTTTAACCCTGGTTTTCCATTAAAAACTTCAGAGATTGCCTCCAGCTTCCTTACAAAAAGAAGTGCAGTGATTTGAGTGAGGTGTAATCCAGACAGTATTTGTGCAAGAGAAGAAAACCAAGACTATGGACAGTCTCTTTCATTAGCACTTTTAGGGAGAAGTGTTAATAACAAACACCGCTTATGATATTTTTGTTTTTATTTTTTGGCTTCATTGTGTTCCAAACACTCTGAAGGTGTACAATTTCCTTGTCAAAAGAGCTGTCAAAAAGAGGTTTCTTCTCCTTTTTGCAGCTGTCATGTGGAAAAGCATGGGAACTGTGGAAAACTGCTGGTAGAAGAATAGTTAACACCCTTCCCTCCTCCCAGAATTTTTTTGGTTTTTAGTTTGCATCCAGTTACATATGCATGCTGTAGACACTTGCATGAGTCAAGGTGAGACCTTGGCCAACTATGAAAAACTGAGTCATTGTTCCAAAATGAATGTTGTAAGCTTGAAATATGTTTAGTTTTTCTGGGATAAACTGGGGTTGGCACATTACCATCTGGAATAGAAGTGTAATGCTCTGTTGTGACTGTTACATAGTAATTAACTTAAGGTGTACCTGTTTGTTTTTTTTTTTTTCCTTCCCTAAACAGTTGATGGTCTGGAGAGAGATATTTAGCTACTTAAAAATTATGCAATGTGTGTTCTTTTAATAGCATTTAATGTTATCATACATATGTTAATACATTTAATAATTTATAGTGTGTACTTTGATCTAAACTGTTTTTAAAAAAGTCTGTCTCACTATTCAGTAGCTTATCAGACTCCCTATGTCTTCTAAAATACTGACTTCTAGGCAATTTTAGAAATGTGTCTTTAGGTGAGTCCTAAAGCCAAACAATTCAGGATTAGAAGAATAATCAGCCAATGTACTTCTAGGAGCTCAAGGACAGATTTTAGCAGAATAAGAGCACCTTTATTTCCTTAATACTTTCACTTTCTGATTTTTTCTTCACTTGTCACACTGTGTCAAGGAAGAATTAAATTATTTGATTCAAAGTCTCAGAGCACCTAAACTGACCCTGCATCATCTGAGAAACAGAAAAAAAAATCCTGCTTCTCCCCACTGCTTTCAAAAAGTAGTCGATAGGGTACAACAAGAAACGCCTCTGTCATGAGCCTGTTATGGTCAGTGCCTTTGAAGCCTGACTGACATGATATGAGAATTATTACTCTGATCTGGCAATGAATCTTATTATGGCATTTATGATCAAAATAGACCTTGTCCATAATTTGTAACATAGCAACTAGGTAAGGGAAGAGGAAAAAAATACAGTTGATTTATCTGTCAATAATTGATTTTTCCTGTATAAGAAAGAGCTGATTATGCAGCTACTCAATCCATGGGATAATTAAAAAAAAAAAAAAAGTAGTGAAGTATGATAAATACCAAGTCTTAAGTGAGAAATTAGGCTGGGAGCCAGATTTTAATCCAGCACAGGCTACTTCATATACATCATTTTACCACAAAAATATATATAATCAGATTATGTCAGATATTACTTAACTTTTCCAAATCCATCTAAAAGTGAAAATTACCACACTCGAAAAAAATATTAAGAAATTACCATCAACAATAAACACAATCTCTTTGTCATTTACTACTGTAAGTATTCACTCTGTAGATCCCAGCTAGAGCTTTCAGCTTTTGACACCCAAGTCTACAAAGCTTGGGAAGGCAAGGCTCAGACACTGCTGGGGTGCTGGAGTTACCTTCTGATACCTCCTAACTCCTAAAGAGGCCAATATTGGCACAATACTGTCATAAAATATCCCATCACTAGAACTTAGAAATGGCCCAATCTGCTTGCTCACGGATACATAATTAACTGAAGATTGGCTGATGTTAGTTCCTACACTCCTGAAGTTTTTCTGTTTTATTGTCAAGGCTGGATCATAACAGGAATTGTATTAAGCCAGAAAAGTTCTTAAGAAGAGACAGGAAATGCTACAAAAATATGAGTAAAACTTTACTCTCTCTAGAAATACAAGCATGAAAGGGTGAAATAAGTCAAAAGATTTTGTTGACAAACTTTTTTGGATTTTCCACAAAACACAAAGGATGAATCAATGTGCTCAGTGGACTTCACCTCTGATCACGTTAAAAGAGAATAAAATAGAATTTGGGTATCTGCTGTTAGCAGAGGTTTATGGGAAAAAATATGGACCTGACTTGCTGCTATTGCCTGAGAACTGAGCCAACATATATTATAGAATAGGATCTGCTCATTGCTGGTAATAGCTATACCATAAACCACTGTAGGTACGTGTTCAAAGAAGACGTGTTGTTAGTCTCTGCTGTATTGCTGTCCACACGTGAACACTTTTCCTGCTTTACCAAAGTGCAAATTCCACCAATTCTGGAGTTAATTTTCTTTTAGAGCAGTTTGTGAACTCTGAACCATGATGAATAATCTAATTCACAGATGTAATTAATAGTCAGTGCATCCAAACTTATTCCTGTAAAATCACTTAATAATAGCAATGTATTGACCAGCAGTCACATTTCTAAGCTGTTTGAAGGATCTCTTGAATGTGACAGTGTTCAGTAAAGTAGCAAAATTATCATTAAAAATTTTGTTGAAGGAAGTATATTAGAAATATAAAAATAATATCACAGTATTATTAGTTCACCATTTCATTCCAAAAGATAGTAAAAAACACATATATAAACTGTGAGAATTAAAAAAATAACCAAACACTGAATTCCATTTGTAATAGCGATGTACTTCCACTGAATTAACTTTCTTAATCCAGGTACATAGTTTTATGGATTACCAATTCTGGAATTAAAAAGGCATTTATTTCTGTGACTTCTTGACAGAACTTCTTGCTTTGTATCCAAAACAGGATTTTGAAGTCATCTAAAAGTAGTAGTCTCTAATTTGAGACTTACTTACCCCTTACTTCCCCAAAAGGCAAATACATATAACAAGTGGGAAAAAGTGGAGTTTTCATCACTTAAAGGCTGATCATAATGTTCATTCTTTCACTACCTCTTTCCAACCTCACACTTTCCTAACAGGGCTTCAATGGGATGTTGTTTACCTAGTTAGAAGCATTGTGGCCACTGGTCAGTACCCTCTGCAGAGACCACATGGACATGGAAAAATACAATCACCTACAGCTGGAAAATGACAGATGTGGATATACCTTAATTTTCTCTGTGTTCATTTCCTGTCTTGTTTTCATCTACATTTTGCTTAGTTTTTCAGAGGATTTTTAATAGTGTATTTCTTTCTCATAAAACCACTGTTTTTTCTCCTTGATGACTCTTCATCACTCAATCATTTAAGCTGAAAGTAGTACAAGTGTGTGTCATCTAGACGCTCAATAGATGTGTTTATATTGGCAGTTTGAGCAGTCTGAACTGCACATTCAAATACCTTTTCCAAGATGTGTTTGTTTTTCTGGTTTTGGATTTGTCTTGTATCTTCATTTCAAGTAACGCAGTGTCTGCTTGTGAGCACCAGTTTTGTCCTTGCCATGGTTTTCCTCTTGGTTGAAGGGAACTAATGATGACTGCATGCAGGAAACCATAAAAAAATTCTCCCTCTGAAATATGTATGCAAAGTCCTCCAGTAGTTTTGTTTTTGTACTTGCACAGTTTTCTCTTAGTAAAGATTAGGAAATCTGGGATGTTTCTACAGAAATCTGGTTTCACATGTAATCTGTAAACTTATTCATGTAGGAATCACGTATTAGGTGCAGACACATGAATACATAAGGTATGTGGTATGGACACATTGGGTATGGACACAGATACGAACACACGGTGCATTTGATGGCCATCAGTTAGCATCAAACTATTTGCTGGTAAACACAGCTTGGGTATGCAATTCTAGAGCCATAATAGAGCATCAAATCAAGCTTCTATCACAGAATCACAGAATCTTATGTTATGTTGGCAAAGATCTCTGGGATCAGAGTCCAACCTGTGACCAAACACTACCATGTCAAACACTCCTTCCTTAAACACCTCCAGGAATGGAGACTCCACCACCTCCCTGGGCAGCTCATTCCAATGCCCAGTCATCCTTTCTGTGAAGAAATTCTTCCTAATGACCAATGTAAAGCTCCCCTGGCTCAGCTTAAGACTGTGTCTTCTGGTCCTGTAGCTGGTTTCCTGGGAGAAAAGGTTGACCTCCATCCTGCTACATCCTCTTTCCAGGTAGTTGTGGAGAATGATAAGGTCTCCCCTCAACCTCTTTTCATTTAGACTAAAGACCTTCAACTCCCTCTTGTACTCCATAACCTTCACCCATTTTGTTACCCTTCTCTGGACCTGTTCCAACACCTTGAAGTCCTTCCGGAATTGAGTGGCTCAGAACTGAGCACAAGATTTGAGATGCAGCCTCATCAGTATCAAGTACAGGAGGAAATCACTTCTCTAGCTCTGTTCACCACTGCACTATAACACCAGGATGCCATTGGCCTTCTTGGCCACCTGGGCACACTCTGGCTCATGTTCAGCTGGCTGTCAACCATTGCCCTCAGGGGCTTTTCCTTGGGCCATTTTCCAGCCACCCTGCCCCCAGGCTGTAGGGCTGCATAGGATTGTTGTGGCCAAAGTGTAAGATCCAATACTTGGCCTTGTTGAACCTCATGCCAATGGTCTCAGCCTCTCCAGATCCCTCTGAGGGGCCTTTCTACCCTTCAGCAGATC